>SJJU01000914.1:0-78576 GCA_012932125.1 Conopomorpha cramerella
AGGCAAAAGCAAGTAGATGCGCACGTCTCCAGAGAATGGCCCGTACGCCGAGAGGCAGGCAGGGCTTGGGTGGTGGTGGGATTATCCCTGTTATTTGAATGCAAAACCGTGGAAACGTGGAGTTATAGCGTCAGGGAAGAAAACCCGACTTATTTTTATATAGTAGATTAGGTAAGTAATTTGATTTATGACGTTTTCGTTAGTAGTTTGTATAGTAACACACATCATATATTTTTTTCAGTTTTGTCATTCATCAAGTTACGGGGGGGGGGGCCGTAACTTCTGAAATATTTTACCACTTTGGAAGTCTCTCGCGCAAACTATTCAGTTTAGAAAAAAAATATATAAGAACTCTCAACATCATCTCATAGATACCCCAAACGTATAGGTTTGATGAAAAAAACATTTTGAGTTTCAGTTCTATGTATGGGGAACCCGAAGTATTTTGAATTTTTTTCTGAATTAAATCTTAATGCGGTTTACAGAATACATCTACGCACTAAATTTCAATAATGTAGCTCTTATAGTTTCGGAATAAACTGGCTGTGACATACGGACGGACGGACGGACAGACAGACATGACGAATCAATAAGGGTCCGTTTTTGCCATTTGGCTACGGAACCCTAAAAAGAGCGCGCAAAAGATCGCAGGGCGAGCGGTAGCTAGTATTAGACGAAGTCGGTTCTTTTTTCTTTAAAATTATCATTCGACGAAATAACATAAAACCTTTTACGTGTATTATATTAGGTAGTGTATTATTATATCTTGTTCATTAATTTATTCTCACCGGTAGGTAGCCAAGAATACATTGACGTAAGTGGACTCGATCTCTCCCTCGTCGGTGGACAACGCCTCCACCAGCCGCTCCACCGTGCCCGCCTTCATGAACCGCACTCGCACCGTCTCCCATTCTAAATGGGAGATGTTGTCGTCTGATTCCTGGAATTTTTAATAAAAAGTGAACATTAACATTAACACAACAATTTCAACACTTCTTTTTACGTTTTCACTGGTCAAACACGCATAAGAGAACATCTACGGTATAGGTTTAGTGATATAGTAATTTGTTTGTGAAATACGGGATATCCAGTATTATCTTGTGGATGTTTGACCAGTTTGAAACGTACGATTAGGAAATGTCAAGTTATCAAACCGACTGCGTCTCGGCAAATGGAGTGTAGGTCGCCCTCAAATAAGATGGACTGATGATATGCGCAAGATGGCTGTCAGAAGCTGGATGCGAATAAAAGAAGCCGAAAACAGATCACAGTGGCGTGCAATTGGAGAGGCTATATCCAGCAGTGGATAAGTATGGGCTAATGACGATGAAGTTATCAAAAGTAGGGAATACAGACGTGAGTGTATGCATGTATATTTTAGTGTCTATCGTATTAAAAAACTTATTCGACATTAATACGTTCAAATGATCACGTTTTTTGATTTCGTCTTGGATAACATGTTGACGTTGGTTTGCATTCAAGTTGCAAGAAACTTGCACAAAGTCGTGATTCAATTATTCGAATTCCTTGCACATTGACGTCACATTTACATTATTAGCGTCACCATCATCATGTCAGCGCAGTGACGACATTATACGAGTATCTACACATCATTCAGCCAATTTTCTTTCTCATACAGTTCACGTTTTCCCTATTCTGACTATTTCATTAGAAATGCTCATAATACTGTACAGTCAGTGAAAAAAGTACGTAGTAAGACTTCTGTACAAAGATTACATGGGCATAATTTTCATTTTCAAATATTTTGGCAATGCTCCTAGCTGAAAATCAGCGCGGCGGGTGCGAGTACCAGCACATTCTGAGCTAGAAGCCATTTCAATGCGGCAGAAGCTCAGTGAGCATGCTGCATCAGCTGTAATGTGTACCTCTGTTTCGTTTGTTTATTTTCTTTTTTCTTTATTTATTATTTATTGTGTTTCTTCTGTGTTATCTTTTGTATCTTCTATCTTTTATCGTCTGCAATCTAAAAACCTATCCTTGGAGGATGTGCGTTCTAAAACCATATTTCCGTGATAATGATGCAGTAGTATAAAGTATGTACCAATAGATTCAATTTAAAAAACTGTATTTCTATCATTCTCAAGGGACTTTGTGGTACAACACTGTGGTCACAACTTGATTTATTTTTCGTCGAAATCTTAATTACTGTTTCGGTTCCGGTTTATATTCGGTATCTGAATGCTGATAATGATAATAGTACCTATTTATTCGCCGCTAGTCGGTTTTACAGACAGAATGTACCTAAAGGAAGACGCAGAACTTTCAACGATCAAATCATAATCTGATGTGTCTGAAATAAAGTAAAGGCTGTGTCAGAGTCGTAGTCAGTGGAAATCGACAGTCTCTGCCTACACCATTGGAAGACAAGTGTGATGTCATAATATGAATCCACATTTTTTTACGCAATATTCAATTTTACTTTTAAAGTTACGTACAGAACCAAAACTGGACCCGCGTGACAGGCTCCTTTCTAAATATCTTTAGCAAGGGTAAAGCTATTACAAGCAGTTAATAGCCACTTAAGCATATAGTCACTCTGAACTCCCAACAAAAAATAACCTTATCTTCACGAGATCGTTAATATTTTAAGCAAAAATCTGACCACATGAAATAGTATCTAGTGTTAGTGCAAATTATGTTCAAGACAATCTGTAGATGAAATTCAATTTCTGCCATAATTCTATCTCCCTAAGGTTGACCGATTAATGACGTAAGACACAAATGATTCAATTTGTCTGGTCACTAATAGTATCCACCGATTATTCTTCGCTTTCCTTAAGATTTTATTTTGTAAATATCAATTATATAGGTAGGCCCATGTTTGTAAACAAACTTCTGTCAAACCGCCATGCATTAGGACAACCTACGAAGCTCGGAAGGATTTACGGATAGGCTCTGTACACACCCTTTCAAAAGACTTTATCTTAATAATATTTTAAATGACCTGTCATCAAAAATGTATTTATTTATTTATCATTTATTTTCATTTGACACGTACACTTACATACACAATTAAAAAATAAAGGAAATTAAACAAGAAGACACAACGCACAGAAATCATTAAACACTGACGGTTTAGGCGTGGCCAATGCGAAAGGGGTTCGATTCAGCATGTCCTGAGAGTAACGTGGATTAGAACTACTCTCTCAGCGCTTATCTTCCATGAGTATCCGAAATTGTTAGATAGACCACTTATCTACCTGATTGTACCTACGGATAGTATCCAGGTGTTTTATTTTGTACATTAAGATGGTTAGACTTCCAGTAAGCCACAATAGCCACCAAACTATCTAGGTGCGGACAGAAGTCTATAAGAATCACTTTGACCTAAAAGATAAAAGAAGGTCGATAGGCTTTCTGTTTAAGTGATTGCTGAATATAGTGAACATTAATCACGTCTCACGAAAAGCGAAGGAAATTAGATAAATTGCACTTAGAATGAATGTGCGAGTACCTCAGGAGAGGGGTTTTAATTACGGGAGTATAAGGATCCGATTAATGTTTGTATTTTGTGTGCAAAAATCTCTCTAAGGTATTTAATCGATCTTCATAATCATGGTCTTGACTATAGACATATCTATATATTACGACAATGTATCTTCTTATTACTTAAAGGGTATACTTCAGCAATTTTTCCTGGATATGCAATAATTGCTAAAGTCAGTGTGTATGCCTGTTACTTCCTCACGGTGTTCACAGAAAGGTTTATGATAAAAAATCGTGAATATTGAAAGTTGAGAAGATAGATCGTGACCTGTATAAAACTAATTTTATCTCAAAATTCCTACGAGAGTCGAGGTCGAAACCTTTAGTAATACAGACATTACAGGCGTAACTCATAATATGAGTATGCATGGCCATTCAAATTGTACGCTGTATTTTACGCTGGACGTATTACCCTCAATAATGTTTTGTATTGTAATTATGACTGTGCCGAGTAGCACAGCTTCCATTTTGGTCACTATATTTATGGAAAATACTTTATTTGTCAATAACAAAATGAGTACCTACACTCATACCCCCTTACCAATAAACGCGTTGTCACTTATACAAGGGTTATTACAGGTCTACTTGAACTGGTTATTCCGTATTTGACATACAACTGACAAAGTAAGTTGAGCTTTGTGTATCTTCGAAATAGCAATTCCGCCATTATTAGTAAGGCCCATAATGTTTAGAAAAGCCCTCGTTGTGTTCAGTTTATCTCATCTCATAACTTCCGTTTCAGTGTAATTAAAGCAACAATGTAATAACATGTTCATACGCAACTATGCTGCAGGTACAGTCGAAACAATAGAATGACTATTGACTATGTTATTTTTTTCACACAAATCCTGACAACATCAAGATTAATTTGTTAGTAGAGATATTTCTGACATTCGCATTTATTAGCGAAACTAGCGCCGCCACGCCGGTGAAAAAAATTGTAGCACTAAACTATTTGTACATTCTCGAAATTAGCCGTAGGTAAAATTCAAATAAAAAAACTTGAAAATACTTACTAAATCGGTATATTGCTTAAAATATTTTTATGAGCTTTCTAAAAAAAGTTGCCATTTTTACTTTTAAAACTTTTAAAAGATTGTGAACCTATATTGTACTCATAAATTGGAGGATAATTTCTGTAATAATTCAAGTACATACAATGATGCAAATAAGACGAAATATTGAGGGCTTGTATATGTATCGATGTTTAAATTACCTAGAGGTATATCATCGAGTCAACATGTTTATTTTTTTTAGTTTTCGGTATATGCTTGGCCCTTCTCTGAAGATGTACGCCTACTTGCGTCTGCGTTCGAGTCTACATTATTTTAAGCCCATATAAATCATCTTTATCCCTGTTTTGTTCACAACTATCTCCCTTCTGGAGCTATGACACTACAAATCACATCATGACAACGACAAATGAAAATATGAGAGAGCCGTGCATGTTGTATAAGATATATTTAAAATATATACTCACACTAGAAGCACTTAGGGTGGGTCGATGGTAGCGCACCTTCTTGAGGTAGACGGTGTAGATGGCGCCGTCCACATGCTCGTCGCCCCACAACCGCCATGTCGGCTGCTGGAACACACCGGGAATCGGTCAACACAAATGACTAGGTAAAGTACCTACCCTGGTAACGAAGCACACTAGCACTTTTTTTTTTCATCATAATCAGCCACATGACGTTTACTGGTAGACGATGGCCTTCCCCCAAATAATCATGAAAATAATTTGGTAGGAAATGCCAATAATCGCCACGATTGGCAGACGGGTTGGCGATCGCAGTGTTTTTGTGGTTTAACTCACAGAGAGCGCTGCTGCCCGTCCTGTGAGGTTCCATCGGTCGCCTCGCCTCGACCTCCATGACGGAAAAAGTTGGACAAGGATAGCGACACATTTTCTTTAATTGTCCATACTTTTAAAAGAACGCCAAGGGTCTTAGAAACGTTGTTCGTCGTCGGTTCGTCATAAAGAACAACTATTACTATTTTATTTACATTTCTAAGACCCTCGGGGTATTTTTGCACGCAGTATAAGGTATGATGCCAATTTTGGCAACAGTGCTGACATGACGGCTTGATGCCTGTAATTTTTTATGGGAGCAGCCGCAGCAGAGCAAACGTAGCCGCGAAACATTCCGGAAGCAAATTCCTCTCAGCACTGCTACCGAGAAAGGATTATTACCTTACGTAGGAAATGGGCGTCATTTGTTTACTCACGGAAGCATTTTTTAATACAATTATTTTAATTACTAGTGGACGAGCCCAATTTCAATCGCGTAGAAACAGTTTTTCATAAAAATGACCAACCTGCCCTGCGTCCTAAGAAATATTATTTTTGTTAAATCTCTGTATCTGAACATACAGAATAATTATTAATTTCCTGGAGGTGCCGGGGATAAACTATCCTACACCAGTCTAAATTTAATTTTAATTTATTATCATCGTCATTGCTGTTCGTAAAGTAAGTATAGCTGAAAAGTTTCCCAAAGACATTAGCGCACCAAAATTAAATTATCACGATTGTTATACATATTCGTGCCACATACTTGTCAGCAAAGTGCTAAATTGTTCCACATTCGCCATAAGAAATGTGAATACCACATTACACGTCTCACTTTCCCAAAAAAATATCTTTTGACGTTATGGCACATCAGGACAAGTGTAGCCTACAACTGCAGTACGTCTGACATAAACGGTGATGAAACATAAGATAAAACCAACATATAAGTAGATAGAGTAAAGTTACGATGGTTCGTTGAGCAAGAAGGTCGACGGCCATTCATGATGATGCTTACATAATCGTCATCTCGTTCAGCAAACAACAGCGGCTCAGCCTTACTGACGCCGCAGATCCTCCACATGGTCCATACCGCCGCGTGACGTCACGGCCCGTCACGGCGCACGCGCATCGCTATCGCTTTCACTACACACGCCGACTAGGCAAATCGATATCGCTCGATTATGTCGATAATGTACAATATGTCATGAAGAAACGCGCACTTTTCACACGAGTGAAATTTCCAATCGCGCACAGTCCCGTTGCAGAAAAGTTTTCCTTTCAAACGGTTAAATTGTGTATCACTTTGCCACATTCGTTACTAATTGTATAACGGTAGTTGTCTTTATCGCTCACCCACGTAGTTGTATTATTATGAATCATGCAACTAATTATTAGACATTCATCATCCTATCAAACAGCACTGGAATGACATGGTTTTTGCAATCACTTTATATTTTTGATTTCACCAAACTCCGAAGATTCTTTTTAAAACAAAATTGTACCTGGCTATTTGATACCTTCTTATATTTTTGCTATAAATCTCTACATTTTGTGCCAATTTCTTATGTTCTTCCGCGAGACGGTGGCGCGGAGCGCGCGCAATGATCGACTGCTCTCTAGCTGGAGAGATCGCGTGAAAAATTCCAATACGCCGCGTTAATAGCGCTCCTCTGTCTATACTCATTACACATGTTGCTGTCGAATACACAAACACACACACAATGCAAGGGCAAGATCATAATCCACACCTAAGTTTGTAGTTTCAATAAATACCTACCTACACTAAAACTCACTGTAGGTACACTTAAATAGCTACCTTGTATGCCTTAGAATTCTAGCAGTTAAGTTATCAAACTTGCTTTTGCCGAATAAACAAATAATGGTTAAGACACACATTGAGATGATCCGGTGTAGGCGCATGAACAATTAACCATAGGTATTACTCATAAACAATCGTTGATCGTGCAGTACTTCAGGGTCATCTAGGTACAGTGCTTCTATGTTTCTAACATATCTCGGGAATTTTCGGCTTACTAATCGATTGTATACAAGCTTTTTCTGAAGCTTGTATACAATCGATCGGCTGTGATTTACCGACGTAACTCTAAAAAAACAATAGTTCAAATTCAAAAAACTAGACTTAGGGCGAAGATAACCGAACCCGAAGTTCGCAGAGGTACTTTAATACGTTGGAAGCTGTATACACTATGTAGTCATCAGGCTATGTTATACCTTGCCGTATGACTAGCAGCAGTTGACCTTCAGCACAATTGGTATTGGATTCTAATCTAAACTGCTCTACTATTGGTGCTCAGTGCATTCAATGTCAAAGCGGACTACACAAGCTCCACATTACAATTTGACCGTGGCATTTCGTGTATGAAACAACACAGTAAAACTCAATTCACACTGGTGATGTCTCTCAGGTAGAGCGTAACTTGCAAAAAATGAATCTAAACTGATAAATGGAAGCAACACAAAAATAAAAAATACCGGGGAAACTTCTTACTGCGACCAGCTCTGGGGGCACAACGGTAGTTGACGTTATGCCAGGCAGAGCTGGTGCAAAGAAGTCAAGGACACAAATGTAATATAACTGAACAAAAGCAAGATCATTCGTTCCCATTATTTTCGATATTGGAGTGTACAATGTTCGTGACAGTTTTTCAGTATGACAACTACTGTTTAACTCTTTTGTAGTCGTGACTAATGTATACTTTCACACAAATGCAATATATATTATTTATAGCGGAACCATTGAGTCCTGTAAAATTGTGATTTCAATGCTTTAAGCGTGCAAAATGCATTGGATAGTGAGTTCGTACCAATAGCGAAGCTACGTAATAAGACGATTGTCAATGGATTGAACTGCTGAAGAACGACAGCATGCATAAAACAAGGGAGCTTATCGTTAAAAGCTATTATTTACCTTGCAAAACCTTCGAAATCTAAGCAACCGATTGAGGCTTGCTTTAGCTTTTCATAGGTTGTGATATCGATTAGGTGTTATTCTTATATAAATAAAAAGTACGATAAATGCTATGTGTGAAGGTACACAAAGTATATAAATATCTACCCACAGGCATTTTGCTGGTGTTAGTGTAAAACCCTGAAAGCGCGCCAGACAGACTGCAGACACGGCGGCGCCGCACCGACCACCATCACAACACAAATACTTTCTGTGCACTTCATGGTAAGTTAGCAAGCACTGACTCACTCTAATCGATAACGTTACAACCTGACTTGACAGAATTTTAAGTGGTTTTAAAGAAACAACGTTGTACTCAAAACAATGTAGACAGGTCATAGGTTAGAATACCTATTTACTACGAATTCACCGAGGCATTTAGTTGAATGTTTTATCGAAATTAAATAGAAATTAATCACATCCCAATTATTGATCGTATTGCATCGTTTTTTTACCAGTTCGATTCCGGGTTCTATAAATGCACCTTTTATGAGTTTATTAATTAATTAAATAATAATGTTTAGTTCATTATCTGAAATACAGTAAGTATTTCTTATATAATTGCATTTCCTAAATAGGAATGTTTAACATTTATATTTATAAGTAGCGCATCTGGTAGTCTAGCTGCTATGGTGTACAGGCGTGTGCCAATGGCTCTCGTTTTCAGAGCCTATGTTCTAAGTAAAGAAATTTTCGTGCGGAAATCCTTTTTTGAAGTTATCGATGATAGTTACCTTTGGATAAAAGAGGTGACATCAATACATAGTATAAAACAAAGTCGCCTCCTGTTTTCTGACATGTATGCTTAGATCTTTAAAACTACGCAACGGATTTAGATGCGGTTTTCTCTAATAGATAGAGTGATTTTAGAGAAAAGTTTATGCGTATAATACATTCATTATAATAGCAGGGAAACTCTTAATACTGTATATTTTCAAAACAACCTTTGCCTGGTCAGCTATTTCAGTATAAAATACACAACAAAACATATTTATTGAGCACTTGCCGGAAAACAGAGGTTCTCGTTGCAGTCGACGGCCCACGCACACCGGCGAGTGACAAGTCCCCTCCACTCACTGCTCCCCCCTCCTCCCTATCCCACCACATCCCGAAAAGGAGGGGTAACTCGTTGCATACGGCGGAATAATTTAATGACTGAAAGAACATATATGGAGGTAATGTTCGCTTGTGCGTGATGGCCATACGGAAAGCGTAGTCACACGGAAAATTATGTAAAAACCAATTCTGGGGGAACATACATCAAATCGAATTATAACTTAATTGATCTTTAAATAGCTGCTATGGTAATATCGAAGTATATCAGTATATTTATGAACTGTGTTTAATGTAAGCATAGCCGAAGACGACCTTTCGAGAGAAAAAAGAATCGGGCATTATACTTAGTAACTCATTTACTTACAACTTATACAGTAAATACAGTATGTTTACCTGCAATACATAGTTACAATAGCAATTCCCATAAGAATAAACACAACTGACTGTTTAACTACTTCATATTGGTTGACTATCACCGACAATCATGGCACTAATGTTTTAAAAAACGTTCTAACTATTTTATAAGCATTTTTATTTGTTTGCAAGACAATTCTGTCACACATTTGGCCCGATGATATGAATAACCTATAAAACTGTTAATAAAATTTCGAACGATGTTTCTTTAGAAATTTACTTTACAGCGCTTTTAATAGACAAAGAATTCTTTAAGTAGGCACTAAGATAGACAGACTATCGATCCGCTATACAAATGTGGTCTATAAATATTTGTAAGTGTTCCCCCGCCCGCCCCGCGCCGCCCGCCCTCAACCTGTGAGACTATTAACTGTCAATCAGAATAACCACACTCGACTGAGCGTGAGGATGGCCGCTGGAAATCAACTAAATCTATTTCGTCCAACCATTAACGAAAGCTCCGGGAGATTGTCGGCTTTAAAAATAACATTGTCTATACAGTTTCAATCAAAGAATGTTTCTTCCACGAAAAGTTAATTGGAACGTTTCCTATGTTGAAAACTGAATGAAGAAATGAACAGAAATAAACATAAACAGTACATTATTATCTAAGGACCTACCTACACATTATTATAATTGTAGTCTAGAAAGATAGTTTATTAGTATAGATTTTCTCATTGATAGGTACTATAATACTCGGGCCCCACGGCTAATGCTAACTGGAGGGGTAGTGCTTTAAACAATGCAGGTAGGATACTCGTATTTTACTAAAAGAAGACTTCATTTTGTTTTTAAACGCGACTTAATTTGCACTCATAGGTTTATTAATAAGCGCCTGGTTTAACCGGTAGTATTGTTTCAGTAATATACATATATGCAATTTTTTAAGTAATGTTCCTTCAGTAGGCACATATTATGTACATTATATATATACCCTGTACCGTTACTTAACTGTCAAAATAATAGCTAAGGAACCACAAAAAGTGAATTTTAAAAATAATCAGTGTAATGTGTTAATGACTCCAAATAGAGATAGTCTCGGCACGTTGAGTCCCTACTTCCAATAAAATATAGAGATGTTATAGCTTTTCCAAACAGTAATTAACGTTGATGAATGTTTCAACGCTCGACCGCGCTGTATTGATTAACACGTAGCGGGGGAAGATGAGCTCTCAATGAAACAATAATCTATCCTGGTTTACTTTTGTTCTCTATTAGACAAAGGTAGTAAGGTAAATTTTGCAGTGCTCGACACAGAACGAATAGTCCACATCCAAAGATATTAAAAAAGGACAAAGGATGTATCGATCTCGGGGATTGCTACTTTAAAGTACCTAGAATTCACTTTTAACTGAATAAGAGTGCTTAGAGCTGTTCTACAACAAAAAGGAACGTCTCAACCGCAAAAAAAACTCCAGTGGACCCGCCCAAAAAACGATTTTGCAACATGTTATGGTGAAAACATAGTCGGTGAATTAGAATATCGGGCATCCTTAGCCCGCGGCCAAATGCTCCGGAGCGCGACGGTTGCGGGCCGCTGCGCACGCGCTGCCGCCGCCGCCGACGCCGCGCCCTGTCGCCGATGACACCCGGAAACGCAAGACATTGTGCCGATCGCTTTCTTACTTACGTCAGCCATGAATAAAGAACAACCTGGTCACCCCAGCGGTACCCCAGAGATTATTGTCATGTTTCCTGGTGTAGTAATCTAGTAGTGAGTACAAGGTGGCAAATAAGTTCCTAAATAAACTATGGCACTTATTCCGAAACAATAATAGTATTCAATTTTCGCTTAAGCATTGATTATCTCTTTTAGAAACACGATTAGAGCGAGACAAACGTTACTTGAGTAAAAATATTTGCTTGAGGACAGTTTCAAGGGGCCTATGTGTGCCCAGGTACCTACTGACATTATTGTTATTGTAAGTAAACGATATCGTAAGCACTCATTTCAATTTCCCTACAAAAAAAATATGCAAATGCATTACGGTTGGGTCTAATAGCTTAAGAAGTGATATTATTGGAATCCCCTTATCGGTGATAATGTACAATGTACAGTGTAAAATAATATTGAATGTCATCAAAGACATTAAATTAAGTATTCTTTATCGTTTATGCTCATTGGCAGTGTTAATAACTGGTAAAAATGAAATTTTGTTTTAATAAAAAAAAATATATATATATACCTTGTTTTAAAACAGTTTGCAACTGTTTCGACATGTATGTAAATAAACAACCACGATAAATTACTATAGTTTTCTTTACGTTCAGTTACATTTTGACTCTTTTTTCTTATTTCAAGGTAGCACAGATACCCATATTTAAAATTAATACATACCTGTATTATAATTATTAAATAACAGCAGCTGTAGCCTAATTGTCGAGTATTCGGCCTTGCAAACAGAAGGTGCAAGGTGGTAACATCACGGAGCAAAACACTACTAGCAATGAGGAGTTTTGTAAAAAAATGAATGTGTCAAAGACAGTTAAAAACGGAAGAGATGCAACTACTTTATTCCCAGACCCAACAAAACTAGACTTGGAATCGGAAACTGACGTTTAGAATAAAACGAGACAACAATATGGACCACACGAAGGAGTGAAAGAGTAAGAAAAAATATTTTCTGTCCTTACGCAGTAGTACATCAAATTCCATACATTTTGGTGGGAAAGACCGGCTTGCAAGTCTAGTTCTGTGAGACTTTATTTTATGATCGTTCGTCATCGGACTCGAATCGTCCTTGTTGTATTTTTTTAACTCCTCATTGATACAGTTTTAACAATTCCTTAAACTTAAAATTCACGTCATTTTCCAACACAGATATGTAGAGGAGAGCAGAGATTATTTGCTATATATATTTATTTTACTTATTCATACATAGTTACGTGCCCTACAGGGCAAGCGTGAAGCATAATTATAATTTTTAGTTAGGTACCTACCTACCAAACGAATTGCTTAGGTTAGTTAATATTTAACAGACCCAGTTAATTCTGCCCCCGAGTTCTTACATGTCCCAAAAGTATTAGGTAAGGTTATTAGGTAAGGTACCTACCTGCTTACTTATCGTTACGCAAAGTATTAAGCAAGGAAATGAGAAATTTCCTGCTCACTCTAGTACTTCGATAAACATAACATACATAGAACTGTCACACATAAATCATGCAGTAAACGCTAAGTACGGAAAGGGAAAATAGACATTTTAGTTTTCATTAGTCGTAAATGTCGCTTCGTCGACTGTGTGTCTGTAATGTAACAGTCAATGGAAAATTTAGTTCACGCGGTTCTCGTTTCCACTTTCCACTTGCACAACATGGTGATTTAAAAGTCTTCATAACTGCACTTACCTATTACTGTCTGTCGTCTATTCACATTCACGATATCAGACAAGGTACACAACTTTCTCTAAAAAGTACGTACTAGCCTATCCCACAGCCCGGTGCATCAAAACTTAATGAGATTAAAGCCATTATACTGAACGATAAATCAATATTTATGTAAAGCTTTATCTCTGACACTTGCCTTTAGAATCAGACAAAGCATTACACTTACCTGAGCAGACAGTATGTTGTGGCTGCGGGCCTTAAGTGACATGTGGCGATCAATCTTAGACATTGGCTATTTCAAAGTAGTTATTTTCCAAGCAAACTGTCTAGTTCGAAATTCAGATATGATAACAATATAATCTCTACTGTCTTAGGTTGAAAACATTAAGCTAGTTTCGTCGTTGACTACTTACGATATGCCGAGTTATATGCCTTCGAGAGTATTGAAACAAACCTAAACGTCTGCCCAATTGTTCGACACTGCCACCGGATTACCTCTACGATTTGAAGTTGGCCGAAAAAAATCAGTAAATATAATCGTCCAAAGAACAAGAAAGATTTATTCAATTTGTTGTTTTTCTTGAGAATGCAATCGCGGTACGATCTACCGTTAAAATAGTTATTAAGGTCATGGACGATGACGTAGAAATATTTAAATACAATACGATTTATCAGTTTATTGACACGTTATGACTATGCTAATGTATAAATAAAACTGTTCTCACCTATAAATTATAGACATATAGGACTATAAATTATAGGCAAGATTACTTACGAACTCGACCCAATCCTGGCTGAAAGTGGTTTATGAACTAAAATGCAATTTTAACCCCCCCTGAAGGAATTATTTCAATAGTTCAGGTTTTCTCGCTTACATAATAACGTTTGGGCACATTTGAAACTTATCGTTTACGTCTAATTCCTGGCAGGAATACGTCGAGTTACAAGTAGGAATACGTCGATGTATAAACTTAGTAGCGGTAAGAAGCTAGAGCTAAACTACATGGTGCCTTTAAGTTCGCACCAAGTCCATTGTTCAAGTTTCAACAGCGTTCTAAAGACTTCGTTTAAACGTGATCGCTCAACACGCAGCCCTAGATATACTGTCCTCTTTCAGTGCTAAGCAACAAAGCCATAATTTTAAGGTCAAACACACACATGACGCATGAATATGTATTATTGTAGTGACACTTTGGTGGCGAAGAAGGTTGTTAACTTAGCTTGCCCGAAATCAACGTGACTCACAGCCCGTTCAATGGATTCAAAACATACAAACGAAATGTGTTATCTTTATTACATTCTATCAAATGATGTTTTTGGGTTAGATCGCCATGGAACGAATTCGAGAAGAACAACATATGTGTCTTTACATGATCCTGTTGGTATAACATTTTAAAACACCGGAAATACCGCAGTTTCTGGGTTGCGCAAAATAACTTGCAGAACCTTTGTTGTTTTTCTACCTGACTTAGGTAGAAAATTTACATATAACAACCGAGTGACCTGAAGTGGTTCCACTTTAGTAAGAATGCGTGAGAAGCGATTTTACAGGGAATGTGAGCAGGCAGAATTTAATTATATAAAAGGGCCACATTTTATGGGGTCAACATCTCCATAATCGAGACTACGAGGGTCGCCGGGAAGCCATGTCATCTACACACAATAACATCATTTTATCTATCTAGGTTTTATATTGGCATGAAAATATTTTTGCTACGGCAAGCTTCAAGCATTTGTACAGCGAGATTGATGGTAGACTAATAATAGTACGGTAGCGCGGAAGTAATTTATATACTTACTTAGATTTAAACGAAATGGACAGGTTACTTTCTATCGAGCGTCTTGGGTTCAGTACCCGCTAATAATGATTTTGGACGAGTTGAGGAATTTCTATTCACGTTAAAGTGTTTATTTTTATTTCTAGTAATTATATCAATTTTATGATAGTACAGCGTGACCTGTATTCAGATTCGTCATGTATAATCAATCGAATGATGACTTCTTAGATTAAGATCAGATGATCCTTAAAGGATTGATTTATCAAACGATTAAATACGGTACTGTTTCCAGTAAAGTTAGAAAATTCCCGTAGCATTTTTCAAAGAAATGTAAATATACATTTATTATTCAGAGGTGAATGTGAAAGTGTAGTGGTTGCCATAGCCTGAGGCCGTACTGTGATGGATGAGGAGTCCCGGCGCCCTACATCCCGCGCCCGGCCTTGGCTGGAAACATTTGGAGTGCGGGGAAGGGAAAGCGGCCGCAGTCCCGCCACACTGTGTTGATTAATGACAAGCCGGGTTCTTTTTGCATCCTATTTCACTAAAAGGTAATGAGACTGTAAATTAAAAAGTTCCAGCATTTTTTCGTTTCCATCTCCTCTCCTCCTTTCGTAATGTTCGTGAGGTTTATTGAATTTCGTTTCGTTTTACGATGAAATGTAATAATATTTCCAACGGAAAGTGACTTTTTGAAAAGACTTTTAGTTCAGGCGAGCGCTTCAGCAATTGCATTTTATTATGTCTGAACAGCATTGCGAGCTTCACTTTATACTCTGTTACTGGGTTGGAATACGGAAATAAAGTTGTATCCACTCTACATGCAAATTGCTGACCTTTTGATGGTATGAAACAATTTCATGGCAACAGCTTTCAATAATTATCACTTGTTTTATTAAAGTCTGACATAATAGGTACAGTACTACATTATCTAAATGTATTACCTAAAGGAGAAGCTGACTGACTAACTGACAATCAACGCACAGCCCCAACGGCTAAACGTAGGAACTTGAAATTTGGCAGGGGCTTACCTTAGGTACCTACCTTAGTGGTGCACTAAGAAAGGTATTCTCGAAAATCCCACGCGAACGGGATTTAAAATGTATAGAGGGGTACCCTAGTAGGTACATGGATTAATAAACCGGGGTAGACTATCTTTGAAGTAACTAATTTTAAACAATATGAACAAGCGTTTGTGCACCAAGCTACGATGTAATCTATGATGGAGTACACTTGTTCACTAACTGCTTAACATCGGGCAGGATGGTGGTCAAACGTTTGTTCATTGCGTTTAAAAAAAGGTACCTATTAACTCCAATAACTTGAAGATTACTAGACTATACTACGAAGGAAGTGTTTACCGAGTTAAAAGTTAAAAAGCAAGTTTCCCGAATAAAGAATAGAGGTACTTTCTAAAGTACCGACAGCAACCGACGTCCAGACTTACCATTAGACTATTGATCCAAGCTCTGTAAAAATTAAGTCTGGTATCTTGCCAAATCGCGGAGCGCACTATAGCGCGTAGTGGGGTCACAGTACTTTTTTTGACACCACGCACTAGAAGCTTCCATCTGGTATATATCGTTCAGGCGGTTTAGTCAGTGAACATGTATTAATCAATCATTTTAGTAATTCAGTGTATTAAGGGGGATTAATGTTAACGAAAAGACTGACGTCAAGCAGTCGGTATTGAAGGTATTTTTTTATTGTTTGTTTACATGTTATAAAAGTGTCTGAAGTTTGAATAATGTACCGAAATAATAGAAAACAAACTAAAATATAACTGACAGAAGTCACCCAGTCACTAGCATCAGATAAGAAATTTTTGGATTTTGAAAATTCCCCATTCTATTCGTTGATTGCAGTCACGATATACAGAGAAGTTCTTAAATATATTTTAATATCAAACATGAATCCTGACACCAAAGCAACATTATGGTAAAGTAAATAGTACACTCGGTAATGTGTGAGTACATATTTTTAAGCCTTTCTTGTCCATCAGTGGGCGTCAGTGGGCTTGCATAATGATGATGAAGCATTTTTTAATAATTTTGAAAAGTAAACAGCAATTGAAAAAAGCTGACGAGTCACAATTTAGTATCAAAAATAAACATACAAGAAACACAAAAAAATGCCGTATGTTATACAAGTAACTATTGGCATTCTGGCCTTATGCAACACCTAGGTACATAATACGCAATGTATGTATTGGTAGCCCAAGAGTGGGTCATGCATTTAGAGAGTGGTGAGAATTCTGATGATGGCCGAAAGGCAGATATCCTTGACCGGCATTCTACAGTTATTTTATATTCAGATCTACATTTATATATCGACATGTATTGCAGTGCATTTTTCACATACCTTGCAATGCAATACATCTAAGTAACAGTCTATATTGTGGTATACAAGACATAATGCTAATCCCGGTCGGGGGATCTTTTTTTTTTATTTATTTATGTATATAGTCGATCAAGAATCTGGTCTAAACCTAAAGGCACCCAGGACATTCATATCTTTATCTTTAAACGAGCAATTTTCTGATTTTCATGAAATTTGGTATGTAGAGGGATTTGGGTGCGATAAATCGATCTAGCTAGGTTTAATTTTTAGAAAACATCTTTCCAACCGTGTTTTCGGGCATGAAAAATTGCTCAAATTGTTAATACGACTCTTACTGACATCTATAATTGCCGAGTAGTAATACTATGCTATACGTAGGATGGTGCGGGGGACGTTGCAAAGAAGTTCAGTTTCATGAGTACATTGAGCCCTTAAAGTTATCGGCTTTACACTTTTTACACACTGTATAAAATTCCAAAAAACTAGGTTTACAAAAAAAATAATAATAATCGAGCGAAACTCGGTCGTCCAGGTACTAGGTAATTATATGTGTTTCAACACATATTATATGAATTTCGTTAGCAAACAAGGTTTTTTTTTTATTGTCACAAAACAACAATTCTACCTTATTGTTATTTTAGTGACACAGGAAGTGTAATAAAAACTGGCAGACTTGGCCGACCGTACCTACAACCCTTTGTTCCATAAACTACATTGAAAATTACCTTTTAAAATATAACTAAGTACACCTAAGCACAACAAAACACACAGCTCAACGAGCTCTTATTTGCTGCCTAGTAATTAATGTTCGGTACCCATGTGGATAAATGCTAACACAAAGGGAATGAGTCAATGCAACGATACGAATGGAAAACCATAACTGCGGCCATGTTGTTAAAGGAAACTTGAATCTGAGTATTGTTACTACAGTTGTAGAATGCAAGTGCGAACACGTGCACAATATTCTGATATCGTTAAGTAGGTATTTCGTCATAACCCATTCAGTATGTAAGGTAAATCATACTTGATAAAAATAGAGTAAATAAAAAAATCTAGTTTTCTAAAACGGTTTCTATTCAACAGAATGATTACTATAAATGAAAATGTCATCAGATAAGTATTAAAAAGACGCGGCTCGCGATTTCATTAGCGTATTTTTAATTTTTCATACAACTGTATCTCGCTATTTATTACGAAATCTACATATAAATCCATTGGGTAGTTTTAAAGATCCAAGCATACATGGAGTCAGACAGCGGCAACTGTGTTTTATATTGTGTGGCCGTTTAACACCCGAGAGCCTATAGACGGCTAGAATCCAATGGAGAATGCCACAGGAACAGCGATCCTCCAAATCGATACAAAAGTAATAAGTTGACAAGAAAATGACAATACAAAAATAGATATCACAAACAATGTTAAAAGGCTCCGGGACAATACTGCGTATTGATTCTTTTCATCTTTCTGTATTTTTATATGTCATTAGAGTACGGTTATCAATAATGATTGTTGATTATGATAAGGTATCATAAGTAGGTACTTAAATATTATCTATTTTGCGAAATGTATATAGGTCATCCATAACATACAAACATACGAGTACTTGTTATGCTCTATTTAAAGCTGCTTACTAAGTAATGATCGCAAACAAGTGTCTGTTATGATTCAACCAATGAGAAATTCTCTGTTTTAATACAGGGTGATGGGGAAATGTCCTTTTTAGGGTATTTTAGCGTGTACCTAAATACAAAATTTGGTACCAAATGCCAATCTAGTAGGTATTGTTTTGAAGAATGCTGCCCCATAACAATACAAAGATTTTACTGCCTGCCGATGTGTTTAATTTCCATCACTCACGCGCCAAGAGATCCTTGCCGGACTCTATGTTGACTGTGATATCAGAACTAGTCACCAAATTGTTTTTCTTCTTCGTCATTATTATCTCAGTTATATTGACGAATGAAATCACTATTCGTATTACAAATACTATAAACAATGGCCTACAAACGAACGGCCAGCTGCTCAATTAGGAGATTTCTTGAAAAAATATCCCACAAAAGAGCGAGCCCAAAGACAAACAATTATAGATTAAAGTAATTGCATCTCTTTCGTCCCACTATCGTTGAAATATTGTTTTTTTTTTTTTTTAGAAAACGCGTCATTGGTCAGGTAACCCATACCTGTCTTGCTCTAAGTTCGTGGGATTCACACATTCAGACATGAGACACCTACATTCACAGCAACAGGCATAGTTGCAGTGAAGGAAAACACTAAGTTATACACTACCAAAATGTGGGTAAACCCGCGCGTAAAGGTGTCATGTCCAATTATAAAAGGTGTATGAATTACTGTGAATCACGCGCGGAACCAACTACTTACTATAGACAAAGGATAATCCGAATATTGGCCCCGGAACGGAAAAAGATACCTATTTATACAAAAAGTACTTACAATTTAGAAATATGAACTGGATCTGTCAAATAATCTTCTTGTAACATTCCCCATGGCCCTTAACGTCTACTAATGGCTAGTGAAGGCTTATTAGTATTCAGCACACACAGGATCACAGCTTACCTTGACATACCAACGCGACTGAGATTTCTTCTGTCGGGTGCGCCTGCGCTCCGGGGTCCGTGGCGGGGTCGTGTCACGATCATCGCGCATCGACGAACGCAATGAGTAGCATTTCGCTGCAAGTGCTTTGGTGCGCTCTGACAGCGACTGACGCAGATCGGCGCCTGCGCATCCGCGCACCAACATCCTCTCAACCACCGTTCGCTGACAGAAACACTAATCTTTTCACGCGCGTCATCGACATCGTGAATGTTTTATGTGATATTTTTCTTTTCAGTTCATTTGTATGGGTTTTCTGGTAAACGATAAAACAGTTACAGTAGTAGTCAATGCCAAGAATATTTAAAATATACGTTTGAACCAGGAATAATTAGTTTATAGAAGTACTTATTCAAATGTATGTAAAATTCGAATCGGTGTGGACAGACGCGTCATCGTCGTCGTTCGTCTTATGACTCAAATAAACGTACCTACCTACGTATTAACGCAATTAGTATGATGACCATGTGTGACCAACCTGTTAATGGTCAGGGTCTAGGTCATACGCTGAATCTAAAAATACCTACTATTGTTTAAGTTGCAATTTTGCCGGCTGATTAGCCTACCGTATTCTGAATCTTTAGCTATGTCTTAAGATCAAGCTATGCTCTAATCGTGTTTGAGTAAAAGAAACAAACCGTGCAACCTATCAAGGTAGGAATTTATTTTAGAATAATTAGAGACCTTAGTCCAAACTTCAACCCTCTTATTACATCAAATTTAAGGTAGGTGACTCTTGGTTGCTGTCATGTTAGGGAAATTTGAAATACCTATTTGAACAACAAAACTTTACTCAATACCCTTACCCTATTTTTTTTATTGATAAGAGGTTAAAAATGTACACAATTTTTAAGAATGGCATATCGACACAGTTTTTAAAACAATAAATATTTGTTTTGATGAACAATTGAATTAAGATTGATGTTCTATATTCAAGTACCTACCTACTTATCTATCCTATATAAATCTCTATCGGTAACTGTATTGAACATGCGTTTGTGATAAGCTCGGAAATAATAACTCTGCGATGACTAATCCGTTGTTTGTAAGATAATAATAGTAGGTATAATTTATACTGAGAAAACTTAAATTATACTAGTCAAATATAGCGTAATTGATACCAATTAGTGGAATGTCAATTAGGTTATTCACATAATGTCATTTCTATTTGTGGTATAATAATTAAATGTAACTAAACCAATCTTTCAATATGGTACAATTCTTAACGTTTCTTACTATATTTGATAGGTATGCATTTATCGAATTCATGCGGTTTTTAAAAATGATGACAAATAGGATATTGAATCACTGTTGTTTATTTTGTCAATACAAATAGTCTCCGAACTTAATGTTTCATCTACTTTTGTGCTTACTAAAATTAGTATCACGGTTGGTCTAACTACCTATAGTGTTGTTTTTTTTTCGTCAGTAAACATCAGCATGAGCAAGCATGTCAGTATAGACAAGGACTAAATCTAAACCACGATTGAACAAAACTTGTTTAAATCGTGTTAAAGATCTTCACAGAATGTCTATCGATTTATTTATAGATTTTATCCTGATGGTATGAATGAATAATTTATATATTTCTTTACGTGTGCTTTAGAGAAAGGTTCAAATAGATAGTGGGCTCGCATCTGAGAGGTGCTTTATAAATATTTACAAGTACGTGCGAGATCCCCATTGATCAGGAGCAGCAGGATGTCCTCCTTGCGCGCTCACGACACATTAACATCCAAAACTTTCATCACCACTTCCTGCACGGAAGTTATCACCAAAGGTAAATTGTTTCTGTCTTGAACTGAATACTGTAAATATTACCTATTAAAACGGCACAGTTTATAAATCTAATTATCTGTAGGTAGGTACCTAGGTAGGTATACCTAAACTACTTTTTATTTCTTTGAATGGAAATATAATAGCATTGTTAAGATAGCAGTATAAAGTACCTATATTAGTAACAATATAGGACATTACACGGCACTAAGTAATTACGTTAAAATTATCCATAACTTTGAAGACGTGACTATAAAAACAAAACAAGACAAAAAAATTACACGTAAATTATTGCAATTCCTCATTTCGAATGACTACAGAGGTGAATTGAGATAATATGACTGAGAATGAGTAATATCCGCTACGTACGATGTACGCTACCTTAGTACAGTCGTGCACTCGCCAAATAGTGCAGCTCTACATAAAGAACTTTACTAGATAGAGGCATACATATGTATGTATAAGCAGTTTCTACATCTACCCAAATATATTTCAACAAAATTAGTTATTATACATTAGGTACCGAGTTACTGAGTAGTTATATGTACAAAGTATGGCTCGCTGCATACAGAACCGCAGGAGCAAGCTATATTCGGCTTTTAACTAATTTAGACTCCACAGACGGGGAAATTGGATAATAGTCGATATAAAGTGCTTAATGGTGCGCCTCAATTTGGAATTTTTATCTTAGAGGTTTCAAACTTTCGATCGAAACAAAATTGCAGGCCTAGGCTTTTTGGAGACGCGTTGTGCAATTCAATTTTAGAACCGAAATGGCGATGAAACGGTAGAATAAAATCAGAAAACTGTGCCGAATTCTTTGGCTCACATCATGTTTAAACACATTCTAAAAATACCAAGCTACAGTGAAAGCAAGTAGAACCACGTAACGTTTGTGATTGCATAAAAAAAAGACTTCGGAGGAATAATATCAGGTTATCACCTCCGAAACAGCTGTGATGCGGTTGGCATTTTTTATTGTTCCAAAACTTAATATCTACCGTGAGACATAAGGTTCATTTTTGGTCTTCTCTTATCCTTGATTTCAGTGACAGGTGGTACCCGCAGCGGTGGGTGCTAGCGTCAGGTGCAACAAAGGTGCATAATAGCTACCTGAGATGTTTTGTGCTGATTCAAAATTATTGTTATTACATTTTGACAAAGAACATCGCCGATATCTAGGTATATTATTTGTGTACCTTATCTCCGTTTATCCAATAAGATAAAAAAATCTATCAGATAGATCTAATATTTAAATATTGTATGTCTTGGAACTTTACTGCACAATGTCCCGAACATGTAAAGTTAGACGGAAATAATAATTACCATTTATAAAAGTAGGTACGTGCCTTTAAATAAGGATATTTTTTCTGTGATCTAAGAAAAAAATCCGATCACCATATTATTTGTAAGGTTATCATCAGAACAAGTATGCAGTGTAAGTACAGATAGAGGAATGAGTCAAACCTATTGAGATTACAGACAGCACAATAGTTAATACTTGAAAATACGAAATAATAATATTCATCTACTAGGTATTTTCGAATTAAATAACAAAGAAATTCCTATTAAAACGTAGTGCATGAATTTTTACGACACATCCTGTAGGTGCAACTACACTCCTGGATATTTTGATCCAGTATGTACAAAAACTGAGTTATTTAAAAAGCATATCGCATACATGTTTACCTATTACATCACTGCATTCAACCGCTCAACAATAATTTAAACTTGGCATTGACTACGTCCTGTGCTAACTTCTAATTGCACTTTATCCAGTAAACCGGCGGGTATGCAAATCAAATCACACGCGCACACAATAATGTTTTATTACACTAGTAATACTACACACGCAATATAATATGAAGGGTTTAATAAACCCTACACTTTAACGTTCACAAGTTGTTATTTTCGCGGTATATGTTTGTCAACGCAGCATTGGGCCGGGCCCTTCCGCGCGTGTCGGCAGCCGGACGACGAATGATACCGCGCGCCGCCGCCGCCGCCCGCCCCGCATCCACCACGGCGGCTGTCAGCACAAGTAGCTACATTTTCCGAGGATTTCCCAAACAACCCCGACTCACCGCACAGGTCAAAGGCACTGTGACGTCACTGCATACTATTCTAAGAAACAAACGCTGCCGAGCTCCGTGCGTATATCACTCATGAAATACTTAATCTATAGTTTAAGATTAGGTACCTACAATATATTCTTGCCGAATGAAACACACCGGTACAGAATTATTGTTTAGACACAGTCTTATGTAAATTTATAAACTTATCAGAGGACATGATAAGATAGGCTTCAGGTTATAAAACTTAAATTGAAGTCACACTACAATTTTGGCATGATCATGTAGCATGTGGACACATTAGAGGACAAACTCGAACAATCTGTATGTACAACCCGGGTGCCCAACTAGGTTGATACGTAAGTAATATTTCAAGTGTGGAAATACAAATATGTAGGTTCAAAGACCCTCACCCTTCGTATGGTAATTGTTCATGTGGGGTGGACATCAACAATAGGGAATATGTCCGTAAATTTATGTACGATTCTTATCACCATCATCACATTGACGTCCACTGCTGGATATAGGCCTCCCCCATAGTGTATCTCGTTATTCCTTGTTATTAAAATATTGATGCTACTGCAGATCGTTACGTTATTGGAGTAAGTAGAAAGAGAGGAGGAGGTAAGTTAGGATTCCAATTTTCTCACAATATTTTTTCCAAAGAAAATAATAGGTAGTTAAGGTATAGATTGTATTCAGTGTCGTTAATTTCACCTCTCCGAATCCAACCTGTATGCCTGATCAGGCTGTACTGCCAGGCATTAAATACATAACCAGCCTCCTTAACAAAAAAAACTGATATTTTTCATCTGGATTTGAAAACCTCCTATTGAACAAGCACCGCATGGTTTCACCCGCAGGCAATATTCCACGTCGATAATTATTGTTTAATTACGCCAAGCGCTAAAAGACAACACAACTTGGCTACTCTCCTGAAAACTCCTCCCGTCCCTTACTAGCTCAGACCAAAAACAACTAGACTTCAATGCGAAACTGACGTTTAAAATAAAACTAGACAACGATATGACAAAAGTGAAAGAGCAAGAGATATTTCATCTTCTGTCCCTTACGGCTTAGCAGCATAATATTGTTTGTACTTCTGGATATAAACTGTTACTTTTACGACCAAAATGACAGTTTGGATCCAGAAGTACATCTCACTTCCATACATATAGCTTAGAAAGAGAAAAGCTGAATGTGCTACGCGGCTTGCAAGTCTATTTATGTTTGGTCTGAGCTTACTATTATACGTTTTGAATTGCACAACCGATTTGACACTTAACCATTAGTAGCTCAATCAATGTCCAATACCTTTTCATTGAAACTCATTATGCGTTTGTATGAGCTCAACAGTTATTTAATTAATTATTCTGAAGTCAGATACATATATGAGCTAACTAGTGTGACGGGTATCGGCGGAACACCAGCGCCGCAGGTAACTGTGACATTATGCTGAGTCGAGACCCTTTTGCTGGCTTGAGATCTGGCACACGCTCAGTAGGTACTGCTCAGTGCGAGTTGGTACGCTTTTGATTGCCTTGTCCTTATTTTATGTGTGTATTATTGATTGTTTTTACTATTGTTTCTTTTATTATTATTATTTTTCTCATGTGTGTTAACTCTTAAGTTGGTAAATAAACATAAACATAGTGGACCCCCCGTGATTTCATTCGCACAGTTTCAGTACTTCATACGAACTATAACACTCTCTATTTCTCTCACAGGATAGGGATAAAAAGTAGCCTACGGCCTTTCTCAGGATCTAAGCTATCTGAATTTCAAAATGTAATCGCTTCCGTAGGTTTAAGCGAGATGGACAGACAGAGTTACTTTCGCATTTATAATATAGATAAACCGATGTCAATAATGTCGTTTACAAATACACCTTTCGCCATCTAATGCTGAACGACGAAACTGCTCTGACTTGCCAGATGGGCTTAATAATATTCCACAGACACCGCAAACTCAAAGCTATATACCTACAGGCTTGCGGCAATACTAATCGGATTTCCTGGTACATAAACATCTGGAATGTTCGACAGAAGATACAGAGCCTAACAGAAACAATGTCTCAGTTTTCCCCTATAATACGGAACACTCGTTTGTTTACAAGGATCTGAATACTTAGAATGACGTATTTCTGAATGAGAGAATCACGTTCGCAACCACGTTACGACGGTCCATACTAAATTCTGGAACTACATAATAATTCTGGAAAGTCCAGCCACCTTTTTGGATTATAGTATGGTATTACTAGACGGAAAGAATCTAAGGGAGCAAATAGCTAGTAGAAGGTAGGACTTGGGTGGTGGTGAGCTTGTCCCCATATGAGGGAGAACATTCAGGTTTTTAGGCAAAAATTATATAACGTTTTTTGAAAAAAAAACTAAATAAACATTATTATTTTTACTTACTGTCGATTTTTATTTGAAACATGCAAGTGTTATTAGGCAAGATCATCGTTATAGATTTCCCTGACCTATTGTTACCATTAAAAGTGACGTCAACTGGATATTTTTTTTATTTTATACTTTTAAAGGATCAAAAGTGTGTAGGTAGTAGGACTCACTCAAAAACCATGAATTTTCAACCTATACTTATGGGAGGTTAATTCGCATTTGGGAGTACTCTACGACCCCAGGACGGAAATACGTCGAGTTACCAATAACCCTGTAGAACCCACTACTACTAATGTAAGCATTTATTTGTACGTAACTGACTCACTACAGTCTGTTCTTAATTCGACAGACGTGTCGAACTTTTCTAAATAATGTTGCCGGATTTTGACCTACAGAGATGTAATTTCATAATCGAATGAAATGATCGAATTAAAACTATCAAATTGTTGTATAATCTCCTACCCACATAAAGTATTTTTCGAAAAATCTATTATTCGTACATTATACCATTATGAAAGCAAGTGCCTCTGCCTACCCCGCTTTGGGATTAAAAGGCGTGAAGTGTATTTTTTTTTTTTATTATACCAAGTATCAAATCGTTCGTCGAATTTGTGAACAGACTAAAAATCACTCCACCTAACGAGTTATTAAATTGAGATATAACGAAATAAAGACCCCATTTTACGTTAGATTGCTCCAAACCACCATACGTAGATAGAAAATCTACTTTTGTTTTTCATACTTTAATAAAGAGATTTTGAATAAAAACTAACATTGCCGTCTCATTACCTTGAATGCATAGTTTAAAAAATCTAATTCTAAATCCGATAATATAGGTCGAACGAAATGTAGGTATGATAATACGATTTTTTTTTTAATCGAATCCATATTAAATATAGCTGTTTGGTTGCAGATAATTAACAGTAAAACAGCCGAACTGTCTATGTAATACCAATTTGCAGATGAATAGAAAACTTTCCTATGAGTGTACCTTGCTATCAACTTGTAACTAAACTAAAGTTCTGGCCAACCCCTTTCGAGAATTAAGGACATGAATATATGTATCTAAATATCAACAGCCATTGATGACCCGTACAAAATATTCAACCCGACTGTACACTGATATGCATAAAATGACCAGTTAGGGAAAATGACGAAATAAGGAAAATGACTACATAATCAAGGAAAATAACGATTTTGTTGGCACTCACGAATAAGGCGAATTAGGGAAAATAAAGACTTAACGAATGTGATAAATGATAACCGAATTCTGTTGTTCGAGCCTCGCTTTGTTTATTTTTTCATACTGTACTGGCTGTACTGGCCAGTACTGTATTACTTGGTGTACAATCGGCAGAATCTGGTTTATCACTTTTATTTGTCATAATATATTATAAACTCTTTAATATTGGTGTTTGAGGGTCACGGGAAGTGTCAAGTGCCACAGTCCTAGACTGTAAATATGCTCAATAATCTCTAAGGGAGTGGTCCTATGGAGATATGCTTTCAAATACACAATCACACACAAATTGTACCTTTATCTACATCATAGATACAGTCATACACATACACACATTTTTTTATCACTATAAACAAGCTTTTACATATACACACGTTATAGTCGGCGTCAGCTAAGAAGCAAATTCTGACACATTGATAAATCCATGAACAATTTTTAGAATGGATATGACTGACAACCAAATGTATGGCGATGACATTTGTACCTCAGCGTTGCACATCCTATTGCTTCTTAGCTCGTTGTCATCAATTAATAGAGATGTGATTATTTTTTGTTCATGAATCGAAGTGACGAACGTTTCGATTATACAGTTATATGTAAAATAAATATAATAAGCTCTACAGCTCGTACTATGAACGGCTAACAAATAGGTTTCATCTTGTCGTAACCTTAAATGCATTGTCTGTTGCTCATACAATATTTATGACAACTATAATTATTAATAATTGATGGTACCAAAACATTTCTCTTAAATCGATTCCAAAATAAATCGAATCTTTCCAATATTGTACAACACTATCAGTCCAGGTCAGGCATGTCAAGCGACCTGTCAAAATTTGGTTCTTACGTGACCCCGACTATAAGCATTAGTTACTTGTATAGAAACATACAATAACTATTATCAATTTATTGATTTAAAACATGCCTACAGTACCTAACTAGTTATGTTGACCTTTCTATATTTTATTAAATTCTAAAATTGTTTTACATAATTACTGGAAATCATTTACTACATTTGCTATGCCCTACCGGGGTTCGTGTTTGTTACTTACCTACTAAATAATTATTTTAAAATCCTGTACCTACAGCATGAATGCAATAAATAAATAAATATTACAGAACAAAGATACAATAAATGCGTGGACACTGAATACTATATATGTATATAGGTTTACCGTGTTTCGGCACCAGGTTCTTCCCAAAAGTTATTATTAGTAGGTTATGGGCATATCTCCCTAACTATCTTCCACTGCTCACGATCCCCTGCTAGTTTCCTCCAGCCGCTCTCGAATGCGTCAAGGTTGTCGCGCCATCTCCGTTTCGGTCTGCCCCTACGTTTGCCGCTACGATGTCAGAGCGATGCAACTATCAGAGTGTGCAACTACTTAGGCCCCCGTACATTGTTCCCACACCTTATATTTGCGGTGTTACATCACAATGTTTGCCTTCTCCGTAAGGGCGTTGCGTGGTATAAGTTCTGAAGAACGCACCCATTGGTTAACACACGCCTGACCCCGTATTAATACAAAAGATATAAACTGTGTACACACTTTTTTTTTTAACTGCAAAACTATGTGTAAGTTGTCTAACCGGTGGTCATACCATGCAACGACCAATGAGGATGCGCCTTTACGTCGCCTTTAAGGTCGTGTATTGGAATAATTACGGAGACTGTGGAAAAGCACGAGTGCAATGGAAGCATGATGAAGGCAATATATGTATTGTTGTAAAATATTTACTTATTATTTATTTATTGCTTGTTGAATCCGATAAGCAAACCACAGTGGAGAGGCCTATTTTCAGAAGTGGACTAAGACATAAGCACATTATGTTGAATATTATAGCTGTGCCCTACAGGGTCCATAATTGATATTGTATAATTTGTTACATCTACTATGATATTATGGTAATTTAATAGAGTTATTGAGTATTGAATAAGGGCTGATGATCGTGAAGGTGTTTATTTCATTTCTTTGATTACGAATAAAAAAATACACTTCACGCCTTTTAATCCCAAAGCGAGGTAGGCAGAGGCACTTGCCGAAGCAAATGCCCACGGTTCACCTAGCGTATTTAACCCAACGTGACAGGGGGTGAGCCCATCGCCGTTATAGGGTTCACACGCCTTGTGGTGTGCGAGTTTCATCACAATGTTTTCCTTCACCGTTCGAGCGTTGCATTGCCTTCATAGGCTCTGGAAAAGAGTCCCATTGGTACACGTCCAGTAATCGGACTCGAACCTGCGACCTTCCGGTTACAAATCAAGTATCCGACCAACTGGACCACAGACGCTATAAATGTACCTATAAACAACTATGTATTTTATTTAATTATTAAATTCACCAACAGACGTAACACTCAGTTAAACCTATTTAGACCACTGAACAGCGAACATCACATGCTTAAAACTTACGCATACTAATTACTGTTGATTTTAGGACGGAATCACAGTACCAAATAAATACTAATTTTGACAAAAAAAATTACTATCAATTACTTTTAAGTATATACAACTTTAACTCATTGATACCAATGTTGGAACTGCAGCAAATTCTAAATGTGACCAGACGGAAAGCACCAGCTTGAAAACAAAAAAAATCATAGATATCAGTTCACCCAGTCAAAACTTTTATTCATAACAAACATAAAAAAATACTGACAAATTGAGAACCTCCTCCGTTTTTCTTTTTGAAGTTGGTTCAAAATGCAAATAACCACAAAATAATATTAATTAGAATTAAAACTAAATGTAAATAATATAACGTAATAATATTTATTATGAAAAAAAAACTAGTTTCACTTTTTTGAGTCATTCAACCAAAAAAAAATCTACTATTTAAAAAAAAGTGGTCGGTTCTTTCCGAGAATTTGGGACTTTGGGCATCGTAGGTACCTCCACGCCTCTCCCAATCAGCAATTTAAACATCCTGTAGAATATGTATACTTGCCAAGTGAAGCTCATTTAAGTGTGTTAAATACCAAAGCCGTAGACCGGCCTCGTAGCTTCGCGCAAGTGGCAACCTTATTGAGAGATAGCGGTCGTCGGAAACGCTTATTTTCTTCGTCGTTTATAAAGTGAAACCCTTATAGAAAGTTACCAAGTAGTTGGCTCAGTAAGAGGCTAAAGAAAATACTTATATACTTACCTACGTATTTGTCAAATGAACAGTTCATGTTATAACCTTTTTACGTGTTGTAAATACTAGCGATCCCTCCCGGATTCGCACGGTTGCATTGCAGTGCAATTGTCATAGCACAGGTTATTACATGATTTAATTAAAAATGTCAGTTTTCATTTTTTGTAATTGATGTATGCTTATCTTTCGTTCATTTCGCGCTTGTTAAATTAAATACCCGGTTTAAAATGTTATTACATATTTTGTAGGGTGAGTGCATTTCTTTGAAAAAAAATAACTTAAACATTTAATTACATACAGAACGTATAAAACAAGTAGATAAACTTGTTTTATACCTACGCTATGCACTTACATATAGAAGAGTTTTGTTCACGATAGGTTGCGTATAACAAAACAAGTCTAGCGGTTACTTGTTTTGAATGCACGCGCTCATGTCTTTAATACCTAAGTAGACGCGTGCGCATGAACATTTACTACCTACTGCGAGTAGAAACGACATCAACGCGTATACAATACAATCAAGTTCCTAATAGAACTATTCGTGATACGAAATCTTGGTAAGATTTTATCCACCTTTTAAATGTACAATCCTTAAGCAACAAACATATACTCACGTCCGCAATCCCCAAATGAAGTGGACAGAACCAGGATCACAAAGACCCTTCGGCCACATTTAGCCTACCTAATAAGGACTTAAGAATGTCAATGGGCCTGCAGTTACAAGTCTCCTCCTAAATCTCCAGATCCCATAGTGGGCTTCTACGACATGCCAGGAAATAACGCACGGTGCATTCTATTTACATTTAAGATCAACACGGGACAAACTTTAGAAGTCATATAAAACCATGGGCACGCCTAAAGTGAGGTCAACATTTGTCTTCTTTTAAAACTCACATAAACATTCTCCGTTTTATATTTTATTCCAAATACAATATTCGATTTACCTTTCCGTTTTATCTTCACAAAGAGTAAACAACTTTAACCGTAGTTGTTTACTCAAGATTGACAAGAGCGCCGCAGCGCATTATTATCGCTCAAATCGAAAGTGCTTGTAGAAGGTCCGTTTCACCGGCACTTGCGCTTTCTACACAAAAATTCGGGGCCCTGGTGAAGCCGCCGCCGCCGCCGGCCGTAACGGACGTGTTATGACATACCAACTCGTAGATACCTTGTTACACGTTACAACATACCTTACCTTAATTAATTAAGACACAGTTCCGGTCATTGTTGCCTATACTATAGCTGTCTAATAAATAAGTAAGATAAAGCATCGACAGGTACCCTTTTTGAAAAGAATAAGTTTGAATAAAAGATATTTACGATGCGTTATGTGACGTCGATTTAAGAAAAACATTGTATGTTATTGATTTCATTACCTGCTGGTAAACAATGATGTTAAATACGCACACACAACAACGCAATAATAAATACAACATTGTACACAATATGCTTCGCTCATAAGCTATTTAATTATGTTACGTGTTTTGTTGAAAGTGTACAGAAAAGATGGTGCAACGAAACAGTATTCTCATGCGCACTGGCAACCGAGTATCTATGTATGTATGTATGGTCGGTAAATTGAGCTGCCCCACGTAAGAGTGCACAGTCATCTGCCAGCTCACGGCAAATTCTTAGCAATACGTCTCATTTTGTCCATCACTATACAATAGACAGAAACTGGAGCAAGCGTCTCGTGGGACCTGCCGGCGCAGGCGCAGCTCCCACGGACACTTTCCACGGGGCATCCGCTCTTTATAACCAACATTATCATAATTAGCTCTACCTGACCGACAGACATGCAAACCCTAGTGTCCGCTAGTCACCTGCTATTTTTATCAACCCAGGTAATTGGGTACTTACTCTACATAGGCCAATTTGTACACCTGGCCTAGGTACATTGCGTACCTAGATTAAGTAGATACTTACGGTGCATTTAAAAATCTAGGTATTAGGTCGCTTTTTAATACGCTAACTCGATATTTCGCTGTGTGGGTGTGCCTACTTAGCAAATAAAATTCAACTTAGCTACTTATATGCGTATAGCCATTATTTGATTAATGTACCTCTACAGTCATAGCTATTGAATATATTCGTGATCATCAGGTTTAGTAATGTATATGTAAAATATAGTCGTGGGTGTGGTAGGTATTTTCCGCTAAATATCGCCTACGTTCACTTTTTGCGAATTACATAGGTACTTACTGCCTTATAGTAACCGTACCTAAATTCAATATATGAGTTAAGTGTAGTTATTGCATGGATAAGTTGGTACATAGTGAATACATGTGCAATAAATTTCAAATTTTACATAGTTAATTATAGTTTCAATGTTAGAGAACGAGTCTTGAAAGGTGACGGCCACAACGATGCAAATATACGTAGAGATTTAGCACAACTATTCATCGCTTAACACGACCTTGGTTTGTTTTTGTCAGTAACTTAACCAATTTAAATTACCTAAGTATTTGTTGTTTGTTTCTGTACCCCTATATTGTTTAGCTATTCCTGGACGTACTAAGCTACAATGTAATGTATAGACAATTGATCAGTTAGGTAGTTAATATAAATTATTACTACTATAGGTATAAGTTTATTTTCCACAGACCTTCGTAAATATTGCCTATTATGACTAAACGTATGATTAAGATAGTGATATTACCAAGCTCTCGCCATCCTGGCTCATCTTTTTCTACACATGGTTCCAGGATGAGCTGCGTGGGGCTCACCGCTACACAGGTGACTGCATCACACCTCACAACAACACAACACATTCCATAATCACTGCATCCGCGTCAACATATGATCGCGCACTGACGTCACACACTTTCACGTTTTACTTTTATCACAATATAGTACAACAACCGGTCACCGTCACTACTGTTTAATTAAAGTATTTGGATTTGATTCGTTCCGCTAAGTCATGTAAGTTGTGTTCGCGTGAAGTGCAATGTTATTGTGCGAGGCTGCTAGCGGTCGACTTTCGCGCACTGACTGAGGGAACCCGCGTCGCGCCGCGCCGTCGTCGTCGTGGCAGCGTGCGCGCGCGCACCACGTAACGGGCCGCCGCCGCCGCCGCCGCCGCCGCGCTGCCTCCCGTCCCGCGCTTGGCCCTGCCCGCGCCCCGCGCCACCCCGCTTGCGGGCCTTGGACTCAGTACGACTGACCTCCCATCCCTCCCTGACGCTAATCAATCCACTCGCTCGTGACGTGACCACCAGCTCATCGCACCGGTGTGTTTTGCTGACCAGCATATTACTATTTTGAAATTTTATTGCAATAGCGTCGTCGTTTACCTACATAGCTGCCATCTTCACAACAAGTTAAAGTTTTATATTGTCATTTTTAATTAATTACCTTACTAATAATTTTCTTTTTTTACTTAGTCTTCTTTGTGTCCCACTGAGCAAAGGCAAAAACTTTTACTTAAGTACACACATCAAAAGTGTCTAGGGATCAAGTACATTTTATTAGAAGATTGCAATCAAGAATATATTTTACAAAAACTGAATTCATTCATAATTTATTCAAAATGTGGTGATAATTCATTGATACAGGAATTAGGTAGGTAGGAGACCAATCCAGAAGATTAGATTTGATTTAAATAAATTAGATTTCACTAGACACAGTAAGATAAAGCCTCTTCATTACGATAATTAAAGTGCTTCATACGAGGTAAATAGTGGAAACAAAGTTTCAGTGACCGCAAAGAGAACGGCCTGAAATGATTAAGTAATTAAAAATGTTTAATAAATAACGAATTTAACACTAATTTAGATAAAATAAAGGTAAGATACCTCGGAATAAAAATACACAGTTCGGTTCATAGGTATTCTGAGGTAGGTTCATAGGTAGGTAGGTAGATACCTACCTAATAAATGGCAATCAGCAAATGGTTTCATTCCGTCTCGGGAAATTCATCATCATCATCAGCCAATATATGTTGAATTGAAACGATCAATCGGAGAGTTAGATAAGACGAGTTTAGCTCAGCAAGCGCTTGCATATGACACGCAGTGGACCTTTATCCCTCCGGCCAGTCCTCACTGGGGTGGGGCCTGGGAACGACTTATTAGAAGTGTTAAAACTTCACTAAAGTTTATTTTGAAGGATCGTGCTCCTAAAGAAGAAGTTTTATTTACGTTATTAGCTGAAGTAGAGAATATGTTTAATGGTAGACCTCTGACACATGTGTATGTCGACCCTCGAAGTGCGGAATCGCTAACCCCTAATCATTTTTTGTTAGGCTCTTCCTCCAGCTTACCGACTGTAGGTATATTTAATGACTCCGAGGAGTATCTCCGCAAACAGTGGAGGAAATCTCAGCTGCTCGCGGATATGTTCTGGAAGCGTTGGGTAAAAGAAGTGCTTCCAGATTTGATTCCAAGAAAACGATGGAATGAGTAGCGAAGATTTACAAGTAGGCGATTTAGTTTTCTTAGCGGATCCAGATGCATCACGTAACGTATGGCCTAAAGCTGTAATTTCAAATGTATAACCTGGTAAGGATAACGGAGTGCGTATGGTTGATGTCAGGCCTGCGACGCAACTTAGAGTGGAACCTTTTTTGTTAACCTTGTATATTTTATGTTATGTCATTGTCAGTTAGTTGTCAATATGCTGTCACTTTGTAAATAAACTTTGGTGTAAATATAGTTTTGGTGTGAAAACAACGTGCTTTAATTTCTGCAATCAACAGGTACCTATTCACCCCCGTGACTTGGACACCTTCAGACTGTACTGCGCAGGAAACAGACTCCGACAAGTAATTTCGTTGACATTTGTCCCCCTAATACAACTAGCGCCATCTGTCGAAACGAAGAGAAACAGGTGCCCTGAAAATTCCCCATTGCCATTCTCTAATTCACGTAAATGTAAACCCTGCTACAAAAATTGAGATTTTTTGGTGGTGTAGGTTTAATGAAAAAACGAATTTAGTAGTCGTTTTCTTCGCATTCGGTATTACCCACTTAGATAAATATTCCAGCTCTTTTATATATCAAGAAGGCGGACAGTTTTGAACGTTGTCCTGCTAAAACTATTAATATGAACATCTAGGGTGGCCTCTGCACAGCAGTGGATGTCATTTTTTTGTCATAAGACCCTTCTACTGTCATTCACTAATGATACACAATAAAATAATAATTAGCGAAATCGGTCTACCCGTTCAAAGTGGCTTTGATTTTTATATAATAGACTAGTGGACTCGACAGACGTTGTCCTTTTTTTTTTTTTTACATGGGGGGTCCTCATGGACACCCCGCCGCCATTGGGACAGCGAACGGGATAGTGTCGGACTCTTACCGACTAAACCCCCATGATGACCTCCGTGTCGCGTGCAGGACGGGTCCCGGGAGTACCCGAAGAAATTGCATCAGGACCCGCCCAAGCGATCGTCCTGTCGGACTCCGGCTCGGGGCAGACGGTGGTGTGTCTGCCCCCGCGACCTCCTTCACCGGCGGCAGTTACCAGGCCATAGGGTAACCGCCGCCCTTCCCGGGGCCGTCCAAGCAGGTGCCGGGGACCTCACTCCGACACCCACGACCCCAAGGACCCCTGTTAGGACGCCTTATACGCCAGGCAGGGGATACCGTAGTCCTATTCTTTTCTATACGCCCGGAACTACAGGGCTGGCGACGGGACGGCCACAACCCAACCGCCCCGCCGGCGTCGGACCCCTGATCTCGTGGGGTCCGACATCTTCCCCCCTTCCGGCCGCAGAGGATAGGGAGCGCAGCGCACCGCAATACTGACACTCCTCTTCCCCTGCGGCCCCTCCACGCCGCCATCTAGCGGTGACTGCCCCGCAAGGGCGCGGAGGATAGGGACAGCGGCGGTCGGAATACCGACTGTCCTCTCCCTCCGCGGCCTTCAGTGTGGCTGCGTCATGGGACGCAGCCTGACCGCTTGGCTGCGGGCTCGAAAGCGAGCCCGGGACAGCGGTCCCTCTCGGGCCGGCCAGTCTGCAACAGACCGGCCCAGTGGGTTCCTCTTAGCTTCACCGGGTGGCCCTACCCGGGTACTAAGCCCCCTCGCCACGACAAGGCGGGAACCCATAGAGGGGGGTGAACATGAGAACTGGAGCATCTGAAAAAAATTTGTTTTCGATTTTATGTGAATAATTTTTTGCATAGTTTGATAGTCCCGGCTCCTATAACATTATTATATAAACTCGGTGAACAAGTGCTTCTGCCAACGTTGCTTTGAAATTAAGACGTGATTGTTTGGTAATAGTTTTCCTGACAGCAGGAGACAGCAGCTGTGTGCGAAGTCTGACTATTGATTTTGGTTCATATCCTGGCGCGTCCAGAATTTTTGTTTTTAGTAGAGAAAATGAATTCAATGAACACATGGTCAGATCGTGGAGAGGTGGAGCAAAAATTGTACATGATCATGTGGCAACTGCAGTCGAACCCTACCTACTCAAAATCTCATGGAATTTATCCATTGTTAGGAACGTACGTTTCACCCATATTATATATGATTTTCAATGTTTTGTCATTTCTTTTTAGTCAATATTCGGCATGACAGAGACATCGGCAGTGAACTTTCAGTCGGTACCTGAAGAGGATCCTCAGAGACCCCTCCATTATATTGGACAACTTCACGATCACCTCGAGGCCAAGGTAAAAGACACGAAAAGCATCATTCCTTTTCAATGACCAGTTCACATTCTCCAACTAGAATTTCAGGGAACAAAGTACATTGCTTTTCAACGTCAGTGCACTTGCAGAAGTATTCGTTTTTGAGACCGCTGTGTACATTGCTCTCAGGGGTTCTCGCTCATTTCTCATAATAATAATATTGCCACATCAAGTGTTTCACATTGTAGAGCTAAAAGTGAATTTGGTTTTGAGTTTTACAACATTTGGATAGATCAATTTTTTATAACACGATGAACATGATGACCAACCGTTTGACCCTCATCATCAAATGGCGTTAAATTAAAAATTACATTAATTTAGTCCAACGCTGGCTTCGTACATAGAAATCGATTTGGTTAATATAGACAACTATACAAGTTTGGATATAAATTTAATTTGCTTGTAACAAAAATATATGACATGACTGCTTCATATTTTAGCGTGCAAATCTGCAGATTGGAATGTGTTGCAAAAGAAATGTACGGACTCTTTATTCAGCTATATAATAATATTACAATATAAAACTGACAATGAGAAGAACAGCTGCATATGGCGGTTTTATCATTTGTTTATTCCAGGTAATCTAAACAATGCGCCCTAAGAAAATGTAGAAACGTTTTTAAACATTTCAATTTTAATGAAACAAAATAAGTTAAGTTTTTAATATAAGGGACTATATATATATACAGGGTGGGGCCCACAACACGGGCTGAAAATCAAAACATAAGCATTTAAGATTCTCAGCAATCACGTAGAAGTGGTCAAAAATGTTCAAAATGGTTACTTAAAAAATGCATCATCCCTAAAAAAAAATCCTACCAGCAATGGACAGCAAGCATTTAGTAACTGACAGTTACTGCCAAAAACTTTTCTGAAAGCCAACATAGCGTATATTGTTATGTCCCCGTACCACGACACATAACGAATCCTAAGCGATAACTTGCGATGATGTGTATTTTGATTAGTTCATTGATTTTAGTTACTAACTTTACACCCAGTTTATTTCAAAACCACAAAGTTTGTACTATTAGGACCACTAGAATGATGTTAAATAGCCAAAAGTATCTTGGTTTTGTGTATTTGTGTGTTGTATATAAGGGGCTTAATTTGGTCCTATAAAGTTATCTTTTATGACTAAAGCCTCTTAAAGTTTGAATTTTAGAAACGCATTGTTTGCTTATAAAATCTATTTACTAAAGGAACATTAAACAACATTTAAAATGTTTCTCCCCAAAAAATTAATGTTATCTTCGGTCTTATATTTTAGTCTGTCAGTCAGTTTTGTAGGTACACGCGTACGTTAATGTTAATCGGACAAAATTGTTCGTCTTAAATGCTCCACCGTGTCGCCTACACGTCAAAAAGTATTATTTAATATTTTTTTTAGTATGCGCTGAATAGGACTTTTGAATCTTGTTCGAACCGAATCCATTCAAATTATTTCGGTCGACTTTGACCACCAATAGAATAGTTATTTTACCATTATCTTTTTTTTTCGTATTGTAAATTGTGAAAATAGAATTTAACTCACCCTCCTATTTTGTTTTAAACACCACAGAAAAGCGTGAAAAATACTATTTAGTGTAGTTTTATACTCAAGTACTAAATGAAAAAAAAAACCTTTTCCTTTTGGGGTAGTAAAAAATAGTAAAACAAACGGAACTCACAAAATACTATACTATTTTCAGATAGTAGATGACAATGGTCAAACAGTTCCATTCGGGCAGCCAGGCGAGCTGCTGATCCGCGGGTACTCTGTCATGATGGGATATTGGGGTGACGAAGCCAAGACTAAGGAGGCCTTCGACGACGGCGGTTGGCTTAAATCTGGGTGAGTCTTGGGGTTGCAGTCAAGTGTCTAAACCTAAATTCTGAAATGACACTGGTAAAGATGTAGACTGTTAAACCAAAATAAGCACTTCTTAAAGGGATAGTATTTAAACGTGCATCAAAGAAGTCTAACCTAACCTAACTAAAATACTGACTTAGCCACAAAATTACTGATTTGGTCTTCTAATTGCCATTTTGATGATAACTTTGGCTTTTTAGGTGTGGAAGTAAGTAATTTTGATGTACAGTTTATTATTTTCCTTTTTAAAGTCCCTCCATTTTCTTGAAGTGGAATAAATCTAAAAAGTGATCTGAGTTAATTAGACACATATTACTTAGGTTTACAAACATACCGAAAGGTCGTATTCTTACAAAATAAACCTCCTCTCATCAAAATTACTTACGTACCAAAGAAGCTTTATCCTGAAGAGCGTCTCGAACACTGTTTCTAATTAAACCATTAAGTGTATTATAGCATATTAGAATATCACCAATTAACTTGGTTTGTAATATGCGTGCAGTTTGCAATCTATTTATTAATCAAGATCTTTTTATTAATTTAATGCAACATTACCTGGCAACAAGGTATTTTTCAACCAGCTGCAAAAAAAAAATAAGAGGACTTCTTACTTTTTAATTTCTTAATTTGGCGGTATTTTTTTTATCTTTTGACTGGGTGAACCGATATGGATTCTTTTTTTGTTTGAAAGCCCGTTAGTTACCATTTAATATTTGGTTCAGTTCCGACATTGGCATCCATGAGAAAACCACAAATAATTAATAGTTAGGAAACACGATACAGTCAAGATTACTACTCTATTATATTGAAAGTTATATTCATGTTATTCCACTGTACAGTGACCGGGTGACGATGTATGAAGATGGTTATGGCCAAATCGTAGGGCGGCTGAAGGACATCATCATCAGGGGCGGGGAGAACATTGCTCCCAAAGAAATTGAGGACGTCATGAGCTCACACCCTGATGTTCTGGAGTGTCAGGTATTTCTTTTTCAATTCAATTTATTTAGAACAACACAGGCTCACAATTTGTCAGTAGTAATTTATATTAGGTACAAATCTAAAAATAATGTTAGTAGGCTTAAACGTTAAGAACTATTTAAATGGAGTTGACTGCATCGGTTCAGGTAAACCGAGTCAAGCCGATCGGCAATAACTCTCAGAAGGCTGTTGGTGCTAGCAAGACTCTGCTCACTGCATTAGTGAGGCAGCTCGCTTGCGCATTATTGTATAACACCTTCCATTCTACTTCCGCGTTGAATGCGTTATTATATTGGACACGGAGATCCCTTTTTAAAATACATACCGAAATGCACATTAAAAATCAGCTTCATTACATCGGAGGTAGCAATTAAACCCGTGACCGTTATACTGCTTGACGTCTCGGTCATAATTTGTAGAGCAACAGACAAAGAAAACATTTATTTTTACATTTGGCTTTGCTTTTGAGTTAAGTGGCAACTAGCATTACGAAAAATGGCACTAAGTGCAGTTAAGACTTTTTTGTAAAGCTGCAGGTCATCTGGCACTAAACTTTGTGCCAGTTGCGATACGTTGTGGAACAAAAACTTATTTGAAGCTTCTTGTTTTAATCAGTGCAAAACTCTATGTAAATACTAATTGCAATATTGTTTGGTTAGGTTAAAAAAGCTTCACTTTTATTACACTATACTGTGTAAGAAACAATGGGTATACAATTTTACATAGAAAGTCATGGTGGGCAAATTCATTGCGTTTAATTATTGCTCTGCTTAAGAATATAGTCTAAATTAGTAAATAAATTGTATTAATTAAGAGTGGTTAGGTTCTTGGATCTCCAATCGGAATGTTGCGAGTTTGATTAGACTTACCTATACATATTATTATTGCTGTATTAGACTTATACATACGTATATATTGGTATACGTGTAAAATTTTTCAGAGCCTTAGAATACATTTCTACGCAACGCTCATACGTTGAAGGACAACATCGGGATGAAACCCGCATACCAAGAGGTGTGTGAATCCAATAACGGCGAAGAGGTTGTATAAACTTGGTGAACCGTGAGCATTTACTTAGTAAGTGTATGTGTCCTACCTCGCTGCTGGGATTAAAAGTGTGTGATGCGTATTTTTATGTAAACAGGTATTCGGAATAAGCGACGACCGCCTCGGGGAGGACATCTGTGCCGCGGTGAGGATGAAGGAAGGAAGCATATTCTCAGAGGACTCCCTAAGAAAGCACGTTCTAAACACCTTAGCCAAGTACAAAGTGCCCAAAGCCATCAGGAGAATCGAGGAGTTCCCAAAAACTGCTTCAGGAAAAGTGCAAAAGTTCAAACTCAAAGAATTGTTTGAGGCTGGTAAACTGTGATAATTATTGCTAATTTACGTAATAAAATACTGACGTAACAATTAAATGTAGCCGTTTATTTTTTTATCATAATGGTATCTGCCGTGACATTTTGTCATTGATTGGAAAAAAAAAATGTTGACCTTTAATTTTTTGTGAATGTTCATTGAGTATAAACATGTTATCGGACAACGTAATCGTTATCATGTATCGTATGCAAAAGATATAACAAGCATTTTTTATTGCGAAAGAACTCTGGTATCATTAACCTGTTTCTAAAAGCGTATGCAAAATTTCTCTTTTTTCATTGCCAACCGCCATCGGCCAATCACTGCGCTTGTCAATTGTTTTCTTCGTTGTCAAATTGTTTACACACACTTCAAGAACCCGAAGGTACTACTGCATAACAAAGTTAAAAATATGGGCACTTACTATCTAGTTACTATTTCGCGTATTCCTGAGTACGGTGCGCAGAAGTATGAATACCCTATGACGTGATTTTAGTTGGATTTTAGATTACAAGGGCAATATGTTTAGATAGTTATACGTTGCATTTAACCTGTGTTTCACCACAGAAATTCCACAGAAATGATTTTGCTGACCTCCTACACCCTGTATTGGAAGGATTATAAATGATTTCCGCTAACTCCCGTTCCCGTGGGAATTTTCCTGTATCCTGTTGCAAGTAAGCTTCCAGTTTACGAAGGTATTTGCATTCCAAATTTCAAGCGTCTAACTTGAGCGGTTTAGATTTTTCATAAATAAGTATATTTCCGTTAATTCCCGTTTCCGTGCGAATTTCTGGAATTCCTTTCTTAGTGAACCCCTACGGTACCTAAACTAAGTTTGTTCCAAATTTCAAGTGCCTACGCTTAGCCGTTTGGGTTGTGCGTTGATGTGTCAGTCAGTCAGTTTCTCCGTTTATACATATGTATAAATAGATTACAAGGTGTCCCGGCAAAGATTTGTTTTGCCATAATAAGTTGCATGCACTGGGTACAACCCAGTGTATTAGGAGAAATACAACTGGTAGATGCATAAAAAATAGATAGTAGCCGATTCTCAGATCTATTGAATACGTATATAAAATTAGGTAAAAATCGGTAAACCCGTTTCGGAGGAGTACGGTAACTAACATTGTGACATGGACATTTTATATATTAGATTACTTAAGTGGCTGATGATGATGAAGTAGATTTACGTCCCAGACATAAAAACAGGAAAATCTTGTTATATTAAGCTGGTACCAAACAAGAAAGGTGAATCAACGGTAAGTAAAATCTGAAGAAGGACAAAGGGCCAAAGACCTTTAGTATTACCTATAATAGGCCTAGACATTACATGCGGAAATCGCCTTTACTGCCAATTACTCAGGTGTATCTATTTTCGGAATTCCCAAAATGGGATATTGGCATAATTTCGAAGGGTATCTACTATCACAGCCCGCGAAGGTTCCACGTTACTGGTGGTTGCTGTGTCAATGGCACTGTGTCAAGTTTTTTCCTCAAAAGGCTCGCGGACCTTGGGTTTCGCGCTGCGGGATTTCCGACTATTGTAAAATTATGTTTATTCTGTCGTGTATTTACATGATACTTATTCATGGCACTATCAGTAACATTGATAACAATCAACGGCTAAAGGAAATAAAGAGTTTACAGTGTATTTTTAGTCTTTATCTGAAGACATGCCAATATTTCGTGCAGGTTTGGGGTCGTAAATTTTATCTGTCAAAGACATATACATACTTACATCCTCAGAACAAACACAACTATACTTGCAAGACACGTAGAACCTTCAGTTTGTCTCTTTCCCACTCAAATGTATGGAAATTGATGTACTTCTGGATCCAAACTGTCACTTTTACTACTAGTTTGACAGTTTTGATCCAGATTTGCCTTGATACGCAGTAAGGGACTGAAGTCTGCCTCTTACTCTTTCACTCCTGCGTGTTTTTCATAGCGTTGTCTCGTTTCACTATAAACGTCAGTTTCGAGTTTGCAAGTCTAGTTGTTATTGGTCTGAGAATACATACATAAACTCACGTCCGTGATCCTTACAGGGGTTGAATAGAAACTTTGGAAACATGATCTTTTAATGACTTGAAGTTTGCATGCAATTTAGGGTTTTGTTGGACAAATAAATAGTAAGGGTAGCCCATTGGTTAATAGCCCCTTGTAATCGAGGGTCGTATACCCGGGATAACTCTTAAGTTGCCTTTTACATGGATACAGATGATTTGGATGTATGGAGTTATTTTTTTTTTTTTACTCTTATACATCTTTACAGGTATTAAGTCTACTACTACTCTAGGTTTGAGCAATTTATAAAACTATACACTATCAACTAATAATTATTAACAACTAATAAATAATACACTTACATGCTAAAGTACATTGATAAATAAGTTAAGTTAAGCCTTTTGCTCGAGGCATCAGCCCCAAAAAATAGTACGTACGATGAGAGGCAGATTGGGCCTAGGTAAGTGGGTATGTCCCTCTTAAAGGTCATCTTTTGGACCGTGTATTGGAAGAAATTCTATTGGTATTAGACTAGCGCAGCATGAAGTTCTTACTTTTATACATTGGCTTTTGAAGTTGAAGAAAACTCATTCTAGTTTTATACAATTAATTTTTACAATATGTGAATGCTATCGGGCCCATAGAAAACCTAGATTATAACCGGATACTTGCTACTTGCATTACTATATGAAATAAAAAAATACTGACATTTTGTTCCATGTTAATTGCCTTTTGTTTTACACGAAACTATCTCATTTTACTGCTAGGTATTTACTTATACAGCCAAGGTACATTTTAAACTAAGTGCTAATTTCACTAACTTCACTTTACCTGAGCTTAAATGGAACTGGTTTCTATTTAAATCTAGCTCAAGATAAAATGGTGCGCATCGCTAATCCAGCTATACAGTTTAGTCAAACCACAGTATTCAATGAGTCCCTTACGCAGGTAGAGTTCAATTTTAGAGTGCTATTTTCACCGTTAAGTACTTAGTACTTACCGCCTTAGGTAAACAGAAGTATACTTGCCAGCCCATTCTGCGTCGTGTCAAGGCACAGTCATAAAGGCAAGGTCTTTGATACGAGCCCCTATTTGTATGAAAACATATAATATGTTGTATGCGTCTCGGCTACCTGTCATACCATTGGGAAAATGCGCGCGAACGCAAGTCCTCTTGTTATTTTTTTAATCTTCGTCACATGTGAGTTTGCGTTACTTGTTTTTGTGTACGTGTGTGTTTGTGTGTGCTTCTAATTTTGCTTTGTTTTTGTCGATACTGGCAACGAATATTAAAAAGAAAACTACGTTTATTTTTTTGTGCCAGTAAAAGTGGCGCGAAATTCAGTCTTCTAATGCATTTCCTACCTACTTATCGTGCAGGTGTTTGTGTTTTTGTGAAAGGCGTTATTTTTGTGAAAGAATATTCTTTTATCGGCAGGCAAATGTGAGGACGCCGCGCTGAGATTCTATCATGGGTAAGTACCTATATACGTGCTTATATATACATAATATTGCAAAAATATGATAGCATAGCATAGCAACAGAATAATTTTACAGAAAATATCGTAAAAATTTACTACTACAGATGTACCTTACTACTACTGCAACAGATGATTTATGTGTCAATTTATTTTGTGGAAGGAGACGTCATACTGTTTTATGATGTTAATCTTAGGTTGTAGATTTATCTTTGCAAGCGCAATGCTTTTTTAGCCGTTTGGTAACGGCGAATAGAATACATGTATGCATCACCACCCCAGCCCTACTTTTCCCGTCGTGAGGGTTGTAACAGGCAACTGAGGGAACTCTCCAGAATCCCTCCTCTCTTTTAGTTAAACCACAACACCAATGCGATCGCCAACCCGCCTGCCAAGCGTGGCGATTATTGGCATTTCCCCCGACGGAAATCGTTGGGGAAGGCCCTCGTCGAGCAGTGGGCGTCACGTGGCTAATGATTATGATTAATGCTTTATTGAGTGTGTGATTAGAAACTAAAATGACTCTTGCTTTTTGTTATAAGTAGGTAAACAATTATGAATGTTTTCATCATGTCTCATGTTCTGTACTCAACCGGCCGTTATTTGTTTAGCGTAATGCCATCCTTTCTGATAACACGTCAGAGCTGCTAATACTTGCTGCAAACATCAGCTCCATTTAAAAAGTTGGCTCAACCACTTTGTATTGTATGTTCATATTAAACATCATTTCTACCGGCTCTCTGTGGGATTATATTTATGATTAATAAACTTAAAGTAAGCAACAGATTTTTTTTTGGCTAATAGACGAATGCATTCCAAAGTTAAGTGCAACTTAACACTTTCGGGGGCACTCGAAGTTTTATCCGGAATTGTGTTGACACCATTATTTTTTTACAAATCTTTAGTCATGAAGCAAGACAAGACAAGACATTTATTTTCTCTGACAAGAACAAATTACACACACATAAAAGAAAACAATATGAAAAAAAATACACAATCACAAATGAATAGCCACGATGTGGCTGTGCTTGTCAGTGAAGAGGAGACTCCGGCTCAGCATCAAGTCACAGTTACCCGGGACGCTGGTCTTCCGTCGGCACTCAGTCTCTTCTGAAACGTGATAATTTTGTTATTACAATGACGAATAGAAATAATATATTTTTTAATAGATTTTTCATCGATTTCGTTCCGTATTTGCAGTGTATGTATTATCATAGTTATACAAATCATTCGCGGTTATGAAAGAGGTCTTTGGTATAAACTGGCGCGCTGAATTAGGTAAGTAAGTAATTGAAAAAAAAAAGTACGATTAATTTCTGGTTCACATATTTAGACATATAATAAAACGTCGGATGTCTACAAGTGCAATTTATTATTTTTACCATAAGTTACAAACTAACTCTACGTAACGTAAAAATAGCAGTACAACTATACTAGAGGCAAGAAAATCATGATCGCGATAGCCTACTGACGTCCACTGCTGGACAAAAGCCTCCACAAAGTCGCGCCAGAACGATCGCTCTTGTTCTTTCCTCCCTTAAGCTACGTTCCCTCCTCCGCTGGCAAGTTCATGGAGCGGTCTAAATTGGCTATAACTCTCTCCACTAGATCTCTAAACAACTATACGCAGTTGAATCTGGACGAGTGTCACCATATACTCAACACCACGTGGTACAACAGCAGCCTGGGGACGGTGGTGTTTGCTCATGGATTCACAGGTATGCCATTAATCGATATAATGTCGAACGCAACCATATGTACACACAATTAGCCTTGTGGTGACGGCGAATAGAATACATGTGTCACCACCGCAGCCCAACTTTTCCCGTCATGGGGGTCGTAAGAGGCGACCGAGGGAGCTCTCCAGAGAACGGGCAGCAGCGCTGTGAGTTAAACCACAACACCACTGCGATCGCCAACCCGCCTGCCAAGCGTGGCGATTACTGGCATTTCACCACAAATGACGGATCTCATTGGGGGAGGCCCTCGTCCAGCAGTGGACGTTATGTGGCTGATGATGATGATGAACCATAGGTTCACATCTCTCTATTCCTCCCCTTCCCCGAGAGATGTGTACTATGGTTGCGTTCGACAACGCGCGGAATTTGATATATTTTTCAAATACTTATTGTGATCCGATTCGCCTCGGTCTACCCTATTCACATTTGAGGTCCAACTACCAACTGTATACGTGGTAGCGCTGGTTACCTCTTGAGGCATGTGAGACGGGAGACAGGGAGGTCTCCAAGACGCGGTGGTCGACGGTCGACTGAGTTAGTTTGACTACCTCTCCCGCCTCGCCGCTCACATACCACAGACGGTGACTAGCTCTTTCGCGTTCACTATACTGAGTGTAAAAGGACAAGACGAGCAATGGTCGGAGAAACGTTATTGGGCTCGTCTATATGAAAAACTTTTACTATTGACATGGAACAAAATAGCCGTACGAGTATAGCCGACTTTGTACTTTAATCACAAAATATTGTGTATGCTTAGATCTATTAAAACGACGTCAGTGATTTTAATATGGGTTTGTTTAATAGATAGAGTTATTCTTTACTAGATTTACCCCGGCAGTGTTACCAGCTGTTTATCCCGTTCCCATGGAAAATTTGGGATAACATATAGCCTATGTGTTATTCTAATGTATAAGCTATATTACTGTAAACTTTCATTGAAATCCATTGAGTAGTTTTTATGAGAAAGAGTAACAAACATCCATCCACACATACACACTTTCACGTTTATAATATTAATAGGTTTATGTTATATACACGCATATAATAGCGTAGAAACACTGTTTTTAACACTTTTAACAAGCGTTTGACCACCATCCTGCCTGATGTTAAGCAGCGATGTGGTCTACGATGTAGCACACTTGTTTATTAGGTACCTATTTACCCGCGACTTGAAGACCTTCAGTCTATACTGCGCAGGAAACACAGACTCCAGCAAATCATTCCACATCCTAGCAGTTCGCACTATGAAAGTATACGCAAACAGTTTGGTTCGCGTAAATGGCAAGTCCACCTGATATGGATGACGTCTTTCCGTTCTTCTGGTTGTCCTATTGTAAAAACGCGATGGCTATGCAACTCCGTACTACACTCTCCGAATGATGTATATTGGAAAACAACGTTTGCCGGGTTAGCTAGTAAATTATAAGTCCGCCCGCAAAGTGCACTTACCCTGAAGTTAAAATGACAACGTTGTTCACGAGCATCTCCTAGCGGCTATTACTTATGGAATCTCAGCTAAAGTGGTTTGGGCTATGCATTAGGGACGTATTGAAACATAAATCGATTGGTAACAAGGATATAGTCGCTTTATGCAAGATAAATTGATTACCTCACAGATGGTACGGCGCTGCACAGACGGTATACATTGGCATAGGCATGCCCTTTGAAACCCTGATCAACTCGCAGTCTGTCTCGTTTATCCAATCATAATGTGAAAGGGATAGCACGATTTACAATGTCTGTGGTGAGAATTCGCGACATTTTAATGTGAATAGAGAATAAGATAGTCTCTAAAGAACCTGAGCTAATTTCGTTGTTTTGTATCAAAGATTTCCATAGTGGAGTGGATTCAGCATACGACCTATTTCTGTTTTATGTGAAACAAAACCAAAATCGAGTTTTAAGCCTTTAGCAGTAAGAATCACTTTTGTTTACCGCAGATCTCATAGTATCTTACAACCGCACAAGTTCAAATTAATTTCAGTGAAGCTTCAAAGTATTTTTGTCTATATTTTACTGGGAACATACCTACGTGAGCAGCCTAAGAAAATGTAGCCAGTGTAATCTGAGCTACTTATCAAAGGAAATTCAACGTGCATAATTATGGTGAAAGTTTAAATTGTACCCTTCAGTTTGACCTGGCAGTATACGCTGGCAAGTGTAGGTACCTACTTAGTCTTTGGGGAAATTTTGCCTAGTGTTGATTGTGAGGCTTTGTTTTACCTCACTTCTAAAAAGAACTTACTCGTTTCATGAAGAAGTTTTGCTGTTTCATTTACCATTGCGTGTAACATAGAATTGTCTGTTAGTCAGCCATGTTGGATGTGAAACAGAAAGTTTCTATAAACTATTTAGTCACATGACGGAGTTTATACAGACATTTTAGACGGAACAGTTGTTCACATTGTATCAAGCACAAGTTCGATCGTGTATGGAATACTGCTCTCATCTTTGGGATGGATCAGAAAAAATACCAGCTTGAGGCTCTGGAGGCAATAGAGAGGCATGCTAGGAGGTTCACAGGTGACGACAGGCTGTTTGATGCTCGGCTACAAAGCCTAGAGCATCGTCGCATGGTAAGCCGCCGCAGCCTATCTGTCTTTTATCGGGTGCATTACAGAAAGTGTGCTACGGAGTTGCATAACCTAATAGGGTAGAACGGCAAAACGTCATCTTTACCATCTACGCGAACCAAACTGTTTGCGTCTTCTTTCATAGTGCGAACTGCTAGGATGTGGAATAACTTGCTGGAGTCTGTGTTTCCTGCGCAGTACAGACTGAAGGTCTTCAAGTCGCGGGTAAATAGGTACCTAGTGAACAAGTGTGCTTCATCGTAGACCACATCGCTGCTTAACATCAGACAGGATGGTGATCAATTCTTTGTTCATTGTGTTTAAAATAAAAAAGAGATTCTTAAGTAGACGGTATTGTTTTATGTTTGTTACAACAAAACTTTTCACTTGGTGAACCGATTTCAATGATTCTTTTTATGTTTGTAAGCTGATGCTTCCCGTTTGTTCCCATTTAAATTTGGTTCAGTTCCGACAATGATATCCATAAGGAATTGAGGGTATCACAAGTTTTAATATTTTACTGGTTGAAGTCTAGTGTTAGTCTAGTGTTTTCTTTAAAGTTATTTGTATTTATCCATTATTCACTTTTATCTTATTCCATTAATCCTCTTATTTACCACAAGCATTGCACGCGTGTGTTTGCATTGCGCGAATATAAACCGACTCATTCATTTATAATATGACTAACAAATTATCTTTGCAAACGTTAACCGCAGGTACTCCGGATGGGCCAGCAGTGACGTCAATAATCCAGGCCTACTTAGACCTGGGCAGTGAGAACGTAGTGCTGCTCAATTGGCAGGACTTGGCGGCGCCAGTTCAACAGTCACTACCATCTTCATACGTGAACTGGGCAGCACCCAATGCTAGGAAGGTAAAACGTGTTCCATTTGGTTTTAATGTACTTAAAAAAAGGAATAGGTTTCTCAATTTGAGAATACAATGTTTGCGGTTTGGTAATTTTGACGTTTATGCATAGAGTTTAAATATATATTTTTTTTTGGTTGGAAAGAAGATTATCTGAAAGTTGGCCAGATGATAAGGAATCAGGATTTGATAATGGCAGACCAGATAAATCGAGGGGTACATTGAAAAATCGAAGGGGTGATGACGACTGGTTAAAGTCGGTTCTTTAATCTGTACAGTTAATATATTATTATTACAAAAGTGGTTTGGCTTTACAGTCTGACAAGGATCTTTAGGCGCGTATGTGCTGAATATTTAATGTAATTTTCCGCTACTTCTGTATTTCTCACTTAGGTGCTTTGTTTATGCGTGTATTTTAATAATGCGGAGCGTTATGCATCAAAAAAAGATTGGCTTTTTTGGTTAGAAAATTTTGAGCCCCGCGCTCCTTCTAGCTCTATATTTTTGGCTTAACTCTAGTGTCGTTTCTGTCTTGTGCCTTTCTGTTGGTGAACGTCCGAGTGAGATAGCACGAGAGTTTCGAAAAGGTCTAATAATGGACTATAGTATTTCGTAATAAAAGACTATAGAATTTGAGAGTCGTTGTAAAGTGGTCTTAAATTCATCAGACAGGATACATTTGAGAACAGAAACATAGACGAGTAGCCTGGCACGGAATATATTTGATTGAAGTTTGTTTAAAAGTTAATACTGCGTGTAAAAGGACCCAGAGCAATGGTCTTAGAAACGTTGTTGGGATATTGAAATATGACCAACTTATACTACAGCGACAAAGCGGGGAAATTAAAAAAAAGATCAACATAGTAAATTCTCTGCCTCGGGGGATGACATTTTTATGGAGACAGTATACAGGAAGCAAGTTTAATATTGAAAGAACCCTTGCTACCCTATAATTTGAACTTTTAAAGATTTTGCGATGTGTTTTGTTATTAATTATATGCTTTAATAGCTCTCTATTCTTCTGTTAGATTAAAAATCCAGCGGATTTTACAGGACGACAATTACGACCATTATCCAATATAGGTTAAATGAAAAATAATAAGTAGATATTCAATCACTCCGCATTTCCTTCGGCAACATGCAGCTACACCGCATTTGTAATGGTATTCAGTAAATTCCTTTGAACACTGCTGATCAATATTTGAACAAACCAGACTGAAGAACGGTAGACGTGACTGTACTAACATCTAGGGTAAATGGGTTGGATTCTCTATCTACAAAACGAAGCGTCGTACCCACAGAGATGAAGTAAAACGCTTTCATTCCCAGACTATAAACTTTCATTCCCCCAATGGAAAAGGCAGCGTACAAACCGAGCGATTTACCTTAATTTCTCGACAAAGTTAAGTTTTAAATAAAGGCGCAACTTTTACTACATCCGCATCTAATAATAAGTATTATATTTTTTTTGTTGTTGTTGTTGCAGCTCGGGGCGAAATTCGCAGCCGCGCTGCTAAATCTGCTCGAAAGTGGCTTAAACTTGAACACAACTCATTTAGTTGGCCACTCCCTGGGGGCACAACTATTCGGCATTACGGGAAACCACTTGGCCACCAAAGGAATTTGGCTGCCCTGGTAATATTCTGGCAATTTGCAGTATTTCAGAGTTATAACCGCAGTAAGCGCTAAGTAACGGGCGGGTGTCGACCGATGTGCAGAAGTTTTGCAACATCTGTAAATCAAAGGCGGTGTGAGAGCCACGTCATGGATTTACCTAGTACTTGGGGTTTTTATAATTCCAAAATTATACAGACGAAAATTTATGTTTTGTTAAAAAATGTAGTAAAAGTTGTACGAAATATTTTTTTAAAGAAGTCTAATTGATTCATTGGATTCAAGACACGTTTTTTAATTTTTATCTTCGTGAGGATTATTTGCTGATTTTATAATACAAATGTTAGGTATGTCCATAAGTGTTCAGTTCTTACAAAATATAATAGATGATAATAAATGTAGTATTGAATTCAGAAAAAATGTGTAATTAAGAATCAGTTCAATAGAAATAAAAAGTACAAGACCGTGTAATTATATACTTACCTACCTATTTACACAATATTGTAATGCGAATTTCGCGATGGCAACTACGTACGCAATTAAAAAGTTTTCATGACTGTTCAGAACTATAAATAGGTGTACTTAATAAGTCTTCCTAATTTCATGAAAAAAATAATGCGAAATGAAATAAATACACAAAACATGAGCTCAACATTTTGCCTAAGTATCTATGCGGTTTTTTAGACAAAATAGGAGAAACATTACAAATTGGCCCGCTGGTAGGAGAGGTACTAACAATGCCAACGAAAAAATACATCATTTGTAAAAATTTGAACAATCTAACTCTCACGGTTCATGATATACCTACGGCCCGGTGACAGACAGACAGATAGTTGCCGGAGCCTTAACAATACGGACCCGTTTTACCCTTTTTGGTACCGTAAAATAGTTCTTTGAAAACAGGTCATTAATCGATAGTAGCTAATGTCAATCAACGTTTCCTCTATTACCGATATATTGTAAAATGTTTTTTATAACGCAGATAGATGATATAGGTAAAAGTTAGTATAATATTTAAGGTACCGTAAGACAGAGCTATTTGTTTATCCCTGCCTATGAGATCTGGATATTAAGATTATTGTAACTGAACTCATATTGACATTCTTGAACTCCTTAAATATGACCGGATATAAAATCCTTGCCGATCGTAACGTTCTCTCGCCCTATTTGGAATTAGTGAAGTGAGGGTATGTAGGTTTGTATGTATTGTGGTATACTAATTAAAATCCTGAATTACGTAACTCGTTCATCCGGTTCCTATACACCGTCATTTGTTCTGACAAGTTAAACACGTCTGCGAAACTTTCCAGAGATTTCGTACGTGATAAGACTATACTCCAGTGAATTTCATAAATAATTGGAAAGAATATTACGTTTCACAGAAAGAGCCTTGTTAAGTAGTCTGTGCTCTTCAGTTGCCGATAAATTAACTTAGAAAATATATTTACTTATTGAATTTTTTATGCTCTTAGCTGTACTCGTATTAATGATGTTATTCTGTATTAAGTATATATTATGCGTTTTTCGAAACGAGGTTGATACTTATTAATATTATAACTGAAGTTTTTGATACAGTGCTTTTAGATTCTAGAATATTCAATGTGATTTCTTGCCGTATATTTATGACTTTTGTGGTTTTTATGCTTGTATTGTGATAATGAGCATTGTCTATCTAAAACAAAAGGTGGCCTTAAATTGGGTGGCACACTTTTAGCCACACGCCAAATGAACCTTGAAGCTCTATTTAATATCATAATGATAAACTATAATAATATATCATAATGTACTACTTCTTCACGGTAAAAAAACTACTGAACGGGTTTTGGTAGAGAGAATTTCAATTTCTTTATTAATTCGACTATCAAATCGTTACCGATGCGAAGGGATGAATGCAGCCGGATTTTCGACGATAGAGATGTAATTTCATAATCGAATGAAATGAACGAATTAAAACTATCAAATGAATGTATAATCTCGTTGTGAGATGAAACGGAATAAAACGCGCCAGTTGAGCGGGACATATAAATCTGAAAGGATCGAATAGATATTTTGAAGACTGTCATATTCTTTTACGATGCAATATGTTGGTGAAACGAACCCGCAAATTCCATGACGTGTATAGAAGTTTTTCCATTCCTTATCCAGTTTTTGTTATTAGTAAAGTTGTATCACTCTGACAAATATGTGATTTTTAGGATTACCGGTCTAGATCCCGCAAGCATTGGCTTCGAGAATAGATCCCCAGCGATGAAGCTGCACGCAAACTCAGCGACATTCGTTGACATTATACATTCAGACCCCAGCAAGTATGGTTACAAAAAACCCATGGGAACAGCTGATTTCTGGCCGAACTACAGGAACGGTGCCGTGGTTCAGCCTGGATGTGGTCCTGGACCACATCAGATGTTTACTCCTGAAGGTAGACATAATTATGTTTGTCCATATACGTCACCATCGTCATCATCAGCCTAGATATTGCAATACTACTTGCTTTTGCCTCTTTTCAAGACCAGAGAGACCCTCTTTCCAAGAAGTTGGACCGATGCCTCTCCACTGTTATTGCTTTCGGCTTCACGCATACTGTGGCTCTCGTGAAAATAAAATTTGTAAAATCATGGGCGATAGGATTACATTATTTTTATTTATTAGGTTATTATCATAACAGGGCCTCCTTTTGTAAAACGTGGGTAGTAAGCAATTACAGACATCTTACGTCCTCTTAACCCATTAGCACCCACTGGACTCGGACACTGGAGTTACTTTAAACTCTATTACTTGGTAATAACAGTCAAAATCAATTAAAAAGTAAGTATTCTTCTGGGCGTTAATGGGTTAAATATTACTGTTGAACTGAAATAACTTTCTAGCTTCTTTAAATTGTAGACCTATGCAACCACAACCGAAGTTGGCAATACCTGATATCGGTGCTAAAGAACCCGGGCAGCATAATGGGTTGCTTGGCGAAGAACTATAGGACCTGGAAAATGTACTCCAACGATGAAAGAAGAGCCAACACCTTGGCTTTGGGCACGCGACCTGACAATGTGTGAGTGATTTTCGATCTTATATTACGCCAGTTAAATAACGGGGAAAGTAGTAGTAGGAGGAAAACCGGGTTAATAGGTACTCTTTGGATACTGAAACTTCTCGACACGACATCGTAAAGGAATGTAAAGAGGGTTAAAACTGTGAAGGAAAACATTGTGCTGAGAGGTGTTTAAAGCTTTTAACGCTCGCTATTGCTTATACTATGATAGTATGATATTATAAGTGGGGGCTATTGTCGTACCAGCGCAGTTACGATACAGGTATAAAGTAACGCTATCCATGGAATAAGAGATTACCTTTGTGACGATATACCTACATGTAAGTCTTGTTAAATGTATCTTTTAGTATGTAATATTTGAATCTACAATGTCAGTGCTTGTATTATTACTTAGATTGTTTAAACTCTGATTTGATTCTGAAATAAATGTAGTTTACAGACAATTTTAATCCATGAATAGATTTTTTCTGGAAAAAAATACTAGGTGCACTTTTTTTTTAACCATGCATGCATACACTTTAAGTACATATTTTTTACCCAGCAGAATAATACAGATAATTTCGCCCGCAAACATTTCAACACGCAGAACTATTGTTTCTATGCACCTGTTTACTTCATCTAACTTCTGGTGATTCAATTTCGAATTTCGATATATTTAAGGATCCCGGGAGACTATTTCTTCGTCACAAACAGCGCTGAACCATACGGATTAGCTGAAGAAGGACTTTGAAGACTGAAAAAGAGGTTGTCTACATACAATTGATCTGGAAGCGTTCTGGTGGTTTCGTGTTTTTCCCCTAATTCAATCAGTCATTAGGGAAAAAACACGGATTCAGAATAGGGTATCTACATTACAAGGCTCTGATGACGCATGAGACAAAAGTTTAAAACAAAGAATTTTCTTCAAAAAAAAAAAACCATAGAATAAAGTAGTTGCAACTCTTTCATTTTCAACTGTCTTTGACAGATTATTTTTCATCTTCATTTAAACCACGCGAGCTTTGTTTTGATTATTCATTCTAAAATTATATTAAAAAAATATTGTATTCAATGTGTTGCTAAGGGCATAACTCCAGGACGGTGAATTTCTCTAATATTTTTTTGTTGTGTTAATTAATATCAGGACAAGATTCAAACAGATATAAAACAAAATAAAGAAAATTACTCGTGAATTTATACCCATTTGAAATTAATATTCATCGTTAAAACGGGACAATGGCTGTCGAGTCCACTAGTGCTCCATAAAATCTACGAGCATAAACAAAGCACTAAAACAGACCCACACAAGGAGAAATGCAGGAGTGGCGTGAAATCACAATTACATATTCAGGACTCACATGCCAAAAGATCCTTGTGTCACATGTATCTGTAGTGCACTTTCTTGTCGGAATTTACGCGTCCAACCTTTACTGAGTTGGTCGAAGCGCATGTGGTTGTATGGTGTGTATGACTATCACGACTGCGTATTCGGTGTCCGTGGTAAATAAATAAGTCCACTTACGGACGACACGTACTTTGAACGGCACGTATATTTTTGTCACACACTAAATTAGTACACACAAATATCGTTACAGTACAACAATGTTCAGAAGGCACTGATTACTCCTGTCACTATGGCTACAGTCACATAGGTTGATAATTACAATATTCAGTCTTTTTAAACAGGGCCTTACCAATAATGGCGGAATTGCTATTTAGAAGATACACAAAGCTCAACTTAACTTGTCAGTTGAATGTCAAATACGGAATAACCAGTTCAAGTAGACCTGTAATAACAGTTGTGTAAGTAAAAAGGCGTTTATTGGGGGTAAGAACATAATATGGCTCCCTCTATTATCTCACATTGCTAAGAGCAGGAGAGATAGATGATAGTTGGACTTTTCTAGAGTTATGCGCGAACAGTCGGCCAGGAATCTGATCTACCACCTATAGATTTAAACTTATGGCAGTGTATTTTTTGTTTGCCATAATATAATAACTTATGCTGTCATCAAAACTGATTCTGACCAATTTCCTGGCCGAACGTTCTTTAGCGAGATGATCGGAGCACATATCGCTCTCTCTATGATCTCACATTGATAAGAGCGGGAGAGCTAGAAGATTTTTCGGGTGGACTTGTCTGGAGGTATGCGTATACAGCCGGTCAAGATTCTGGTCTACCACCTTGAAGCTGAATCTCATGTAAATGTCATTAGAAATTAAGGTTAATTTTTTGACTTGTCATAATATAAGAAAGTCTACCTTATTGATGTTTTAGCAACACAGGAAGTGTCATCCAAACTGATAGACCACTTCCTCGGTGGACTGTTTCATCGCGACTAGAACTGTCCTACCGATTAAATGTAATGTAAAGGGTACCCTGATGTTTGTGTTTCTACGATTAATTCTACCTACTACCAAAGACCATTTTAAACTATACTTACTTATTGGTACAATAATAAATGTTAATTAAGATCTTATTTGCATTTTTAATTAAGTTTTCCAGGGCCAACTCCGCTTCACTCTCATAGTTGCATCCTATTTATGCCGTGCCGTTCACTGTTTTTATTTTCAGATATTTCATAGCATTTAACTGAACAAAAAACACAGGCTGAAAATAATCACTTGAGTTTCGGGATTAATACTTAGTCAAGGACTAGCCGATCGTAACACTTGGGGCATTTCTGAAATTATCAATGTATCTCTCGCAACATTTTTAAACTGTCAGTATAGTATATATCGTAAAAGTCTGTGTTTATCAATGGGGAATTTTCTTCGACGATTTTCTGACAGATTTTCGGGTGTAGAAAAAAAAAAGAAAAAAAAAGGTATTTATTTTCCTGAACTTATTTTACAAATTTTTGGTCAACGGAGTCTTCCCTGTAAGTAGTCAAAGACACTTGTGCTGGAAATGACTCGCAACTTCCCTGCGGTATACGTTTACAGGATATTTTTCCCTTTCCCTTTTTTTACAAAACAATCAACATTAAAATTAGATGGGATTAGAACTGTCATTACTGTCATACATTCCAAACAAAGTTTGATAGTAATGACATTTTTCCGCCCAACAAGCTGTCAGAAAAACGTCATAGAAAATTCCCCATTGATTAACACAGACTTATACTATATATACAATACTGATTAAACGTCGCGTGCACACAGCAGAGCGTGCACCTCGCTTAGAGTTCACTCCAAAGTCTGCGGTTCACTCTAGTCTGTGGTGGACACTTTGCAGCGCGGCGCAGCGAACTCCCTGTGGTATAACTACTTACCGTTAAAATAAGGTTTTTATTTATATTCCCTGGAACACAGTAGACAACAATTAGTATAGAGGAGAAAACGCGAAGCTAAATTCACCTGGATCTTCTTGAGCTTGACTCATGTGTAGCAATCTGTCGATCTCAGACCAACCAAACACAACTAGACTTGCAAGTCGATCAGCACCCGTGTCTGTCTCTTGACTCACCAAAATGTATGGAAAATGATATACTTTACTTTGCTGTGTAGGAAGGGAGATAACATATTGTCTCTTACTCTTTCATTCCTGCATATATGGCATATTGTTGCTTCGTTTTATTGTAAACGGCAGTTTTGATTTTCAAGTATAATTGTTTTCGGTATGAGCTGTCAAATGAACTTTTAGTGGCAGTCGATTAACCAATATACAGTGCTGATTTCGGGCAAATAATACTAGCGCCATTAGTTCATGAGTTCTCTTCCTCATTGTTACATCCTGACTTCACCAATAAAAACAAAATAAGATGGACCCTCAACTACGTTCATATTTAATGGGACTGCTCTTTGAGTGAGAACAGTCAGCATCTTTTGTCTGTATATTTATTCTAAAAAAAGGCTACAAATACAGTAACAAATTGTTCCCGTCGCTAATGGAAAGGATGGTTCTGTAGAGAAAATTCCAAATGAGTTTTAGCCGTCTGCCGCAAGCGACGCCGCACAAATACATAATTTTATCTAAGAAAATAGATGGACGTAAAGAATGTGAACGGCTGCTCTATTTCTATTTCCACAAGTAAAATAGGAAGTTAGAGAGACAAAACAATCTTCAGAATAATAAATATGAGTATTAGATGTCAACATTCATTTCGGCATTACCCTCGTGTATTAGAGGAAATTCAACTGTTAGGGGGTATGAATGTAGATGTTTGCCGATCCTCAGACACTCCGAATATACACAGTCATAAACAATCTATTAAAATTTGTCAAATATAAGACTAGACGACGCCCCGCGATTTCATTCGCGCACTACCACCTGTACGCAAAATAGCGGCACCAAATTTTAGAATCCAAAATTAACTTTATTCTCACACAAACTTCAACAAACCCCTCTTCTATTCCCCTTAGAGGATGTACCTTTTAAAAATCCTTTTTTATCTTACGTAAATATCATAAAAGGATCCCTATAAATGTAATATAAAATGAATGAATCAGTCTGGACTTAGTATTTTATTTATATAGATTAAATAATCCAACTCACTGGTATAATAGTATTCTATAGATGAAGAAAGTATATAGAACGAGAACAAAATAAAAAGGATATTGTTACTATAAAGAATGTTTGTTTATTCCCATTGTTGTTGTGAATATTGCTTTGCCGAAGATGTCTACGACCTCAGAGAGGAGAATGGTGGTTATGTACTAACCTCTTTATATCCTGTTTCCACTGAAGTACAAGCTGTGGGAGGATTTTCGCGAGCTTAAGGTCCGTATTCTGAAATTCCCGACAAACACAGGTCTCGGCTCAAGTAACTTTTGTCTCGCTCAAATGGTGTTAGTGTAACAGAGATAAAACATCGACACCTTCAGTACTGTTAATCAGTATGTCAGTCAGCACTCAGTGTATCAGGATACAGGGCCTTAGTGAGACACTCTATGGACAAACTGAACGATACAATATATAGGAAATCTGAGCTGACAGCGTGTCTAAATTCTTTGGAAGAATATTTAATTAATTTTATGTTGGTGAACTAAATACATGTTATACCAAATCATATAACATTCCCTATTAAGTAGACGGGGTACAAAACTTGGATGAAGTTAGAAAAACATTATTACATATAAATTAATAAAAACACACGCCTTTTATATCTGAACAGCGTAAACAGAGACATTTGCTAAGCATACCCAGTGTTTACGGTTAACCAAGCGTATAAACCCAACTTGATAGGGGGTGGGTCGAACATCGTTATATAGTTCGATCACGTTGAGATATCGGGGTTTCATCACGATGTTTTCCTTCACCGTATACGGCGGTATGCTGCACTGAAAAAGGGATCCATTTGCACACGTTTACATAAATAATACCACTTACGTATAGGTATACGTTGGTAAAGCTACTTTAGTATACAATGCAACGTTAAATAAAAAATGTTGGCGAAATTTGAGAAAACCACTTAGCCCATGATATATGAACTATATACAACGTCAAAAGTGAAAAAAATGACTGTCGAGTTTCGCCAGAGTTTTTGATTTAACGTTGTATATGTACACCAATTGTAGGTTGTCTCTGGTCTACAACCTTCCGATTGCACTACCCGGAAACTAGGGTACAGATGTCTCATGAAGAGCGAAACATTTTAATGTTGCTCAGAGTGGTAAGAGTCTTGCACTACATTTCAAACATGTGCGATCAGGCAAAAAATAATGTAGAGTAGTTTTGTGCCATATAGCTTTTAGTTAACACCATTGTTGGGGTTAGGTGTAACCGAACAACCACCTTCCCAGAGGACGAGCAGCGCTCTCTGTGAGATAAACCACAACACCACTGCAATCGCCACCCGCCTGCCAAGCGTGCCGATTATTGGCATTTGATCAGTGGTGGACCTCGTCCAGTGGAAGTCTGATGATAACGATGAACAACTACCAAATATAGCAATGTATTTCCGCAAAATAACGCCCGATTCAAATCAACATACCTAGCATACTTGCCTAGCCCAAAATTGTACTTCATACTTACACTACAATATTGAACAGATCCAATGAAAACTATATTATACTTTCGGACTACGTAAAGAAAGCTTTAGTAACGGTATTTTCCAAGGTGAATTCACAAAAATAGAATTAAAACACAGATCGAGTTGCGGTCATCTGTAATTTCGCTGCGTTTGATTGAATAGGTCCGCCCACACGCCGCCTCGCCTTCATCAAACGAATCATTTGATTCCAACTTTTTTTTATTTTTCAGACCGGTTCAAATTTTTGGAAATATACTTGCGGGAGTCACATAGATTTTACTTTGAAATTTTAAGCCAGGGATAGTTTTAAACACGTTTTAGTAGTGGTGTATTATTTTTACTATGCAGCATGTACATACAATAATTGATATTATGTTACACACAGGAACCTAGCTACCTACAATGAATTCCCATTTTTTTAAACATGACTACTTTTAGTGGAATTTAAGACCTGCATATATTTAGCCAGACTAATGTTGGACATTACATAATTATCTACCTTATTACAATGGTCATAAACACTCATTTAGCTCCGCTACAGCATCACAAACACTGAATTAATATATAAACAGAGTGGCGAAAGCAATCATAATAATGGACACTGACAAGTAAGAATATCAGTTATGGAAGTTAGTTTCATCGAGTACGATAGATGCCCACCAGTACAAACAAACAACCGCTATTTTCATAACATAAAAGTAATGAAAAGTGCGTAATGGATTGCCGCCGCTATCGGAACAACAACATGTTCCACATAGAACTTTCGTCTCTCTCAACGGAAACCAGCAAAATGGCCGTTAAGTCGATGCTAAAAAAACTCACTTTAGCCGAAAATGTTTTCGGCGTTTTCCGCAACTATTTAGAATTCGGCAGATACAAACGTGTGTTAATAATTCTCAGAGTTTTTGTCGAGCTTTTGTTGGCTATTGTCTATTATGCGTTCAGAATATGCGAGGTTTTGCAAGGTGCGTTCCTCACTGAGGACACCATGATTAATGTCACGAACTTAACACTGACTTTGATCGTGAACATCTATGCATTAGTGTCGGCTATTGTCTACGCAAAGCATTATACGCGATACTTCAATGAGATGTCCTTTCTGCAGAAGTACGTGAAAAATGGAATTTCAGACATGTGCGAAGCAACAATTGTGAAGAGACTGTATCGAGTGACAAGTGTGTGCTTTGGCGTTTTCTTCATAATAGCGATCTTTGGAATACCAAATATTGGTGCGAAAACAAACAAGCAGTACGTCTACATAGTTACAGGAATATTGTTGGAAACCCGAATGCTGTTTCAGAACGTCCAAACTATTGGATCAGTTACAATAATATCTGGGTATTTGCAATGCATAACGGAATCTGTGTTTGGTAGTGTAACTGCTCTCCAGCAAGTTAGTGCGATTGAGAAAGATGACGTAAAGACTAACAATATGCGGAAAGTTTGTTATTACAACATTGACCGTCGAATGAAGACTTGGGTTGTAATGTTTGAGCATCTGCACAAAATGAACATTAACTTAAATAAAACATTTGGTGGACAGGTAAGGGGGAAAATTATGCATAAGCCAAATAGACAGTCCTAAATTAGAATTATTTTATCAAATTGGCAATATTTGTTTCAGATTTTGCTCAACATTTTCTACTGCATCGTTTACTTGACTATACTGGCATATAGATTTGCAACGAATTTTCTGAAAGAGGTAAGTTTCTACAACTCTGGCGATTAAAAGTGGAACAAAAACCTTGCTAGGTAAGTTTTTGTTAAATAATACCTACCTACATCATCTGAATGAGTAGAAGGGGTAAGCAGAGGCACTTGCCAAGCAAATGCTTACAATAAATTCCATGTAACTCGTAGTAAAATCTCTACTGATAATAGAGTAGATTTTAGAACTTTGTGAAATTTCCATAATGCATGCTTGTTATTTCCAAGCAACATTCGATCCTAAACTAAATCCCGAAGAATTATTACAACATAAAAATGCAACCATAAAGCCGCATCGTTGTATCTCGATATAGTTGAAAAATGACAGGTTTTCAACAAAATATGCTAAAACGAACTTTGCTTTGTCGTCAAGTCTTGAGAAAAACTTGTTTTCCACGATTTAGTTTCGCCACAAATATGGTACGAGTATTTTAGTCATGACATAAGAAATAATGTTGTTTTTCTCCGAAAGTTTTTAGTATGTTATTATCCATCATATCATCCCACTAACTTCCACTGCTGGATATAAGCTTCCCCCAAGGCGCGACACGACCAATGGGTCCATTATATTATCAGTTCAGATTAACTAAGACCGTGTCGTCGTAATGCAATCCGTTAATTGGCCGTTTATACGCCGTGTTGCATTGACTATAAACTAGACTGTTAATACAATTAACACTTAGGGCCTTACCAATAATGGCGGAATTGCTATTTAGAAGATACACAAAGCTCAACTTAACTTGTCAGTTGTATGTCAAATACGGAATAACCAGTTCAAGTAGACCTGTAATGACAGTTGTGTAAGTAAAAAGGTGTTTATTGGTAAGGGGGTTAGTTGTTTACTAATACTTGTAAACTGTCAGTGTGTATGATATCTTATGGATAGTTCGATTCTCATCAACACATGGTATAAAACGCAGTCGTCTCCCGACGTTTGTCCCTATATATGCATAGTTCTTTAAAACTACGTAACGGATTCTCATGCAGATTTCTTTAGTAGATACAGTGATTCATAGGGAAGGTTCGTTTGTATAATACCTCTACATGCATAATAAAAGAAACAATGTAGGGTATATTTGCAAATCAATGTTGTCGGGTCAGCTAGTTCGGAATATAAAACAATAGTGAATTCCTCGCAATTTCACCCGCATAGTTATAGATTTCATACAAACAGAGGTAGGTTTGTTCCAGATGTAACATATAGTATTGCAACTGGAACAAAATTTTGAACTAACAAAACAACCTGAAACAAATTTTCCCATAGCGGAACAAAAGTTGTCCTTTTTTTATTACTTCGTATCCTTTGGGCTCCATTTTCGGGCACTGCAAAGGTCAGTTCTATTGCCGAAGGGAAATTTATGTTATCAGAGGATGGCCAAAAAATAATATTATCGGTCCTTTATTACGATGGCTAGCTGAAGGCCAATCCCCTTTTCGTAAAGTTAAACCCTATAATCAATGGCAATTTCTCGTGGCCGTTATTTGTCAGCCCATAGAAATATCCAGTGTTATCCATAGTTTAAAACTACGTATCGGAATCGAAGGTACAATAACAACGATTCTTATCAGCTTAAAATCTTTCTAAATCGCATTAGGAAAGATTTTGGATTTGGAGAATTATTATCAGCTTAATTCGAAATTAGAATTAATTTTAAATGCAACTGTTTTGCTAGTAAGATTTAAGTTCAATCGGTGTACCTATTTAAAAGCTTTCTTCCCGGTTCTTCTGGCCAGTAAATGAAATGAATTCGAACCCGGGACGTTTATTTTTGTTTTTCAAATTTTAATCATACATGACTTTCATGAAGATTCGTGTTATGCTAATATAGGTATATGTCTATGTAATGGCGCTTATAACTATGAATAAACTCATTTCAATTTTGAAACAATTCTGGCTTTGGTCACTGGTACTCGTAGGAATAATCAAAACATAGTATAAAACAAAGTTGCCACCTATGCTTAAGCATTTAAAACTACGTCACGGGTTGTTGCGGTTTTCTTTAGTAGATAGAGTGATTCTTTAGGAAAGTTTATAATATGTATAATATATTTATAATATTTAATAGCAGAGAAACACCGTTAATAATATGATATTGGGAAATCAACGTTCGACGGGTCAGCTAGTATATTAGTTAGTATATAATATGGTGATGTCCTGTCCGAAGGTGGCGTGAAAAGTACTCGAAACCGTCATGTATGAAAAGATGTATGAATGTAGATGAAGCGAAAGGGGTATGTCTGGAACGTGACAAATGGAGATCTGTAGTCTCTGCCTACCCCTCTGGGAGACAGGCGTTAAGTGTATGTTTGTATATAATATACAGTCTCTCTCACATCACTCCCCAGAGTGGTTTCTACACAAGCGAATGGACGTTGATATTCATGGTGACTCACTTCGCGGAGATCTACCTGACGGCCAGCGAGGGCCAGCGGGTGCAGAATGAGGCGAAGAAGTTGAGGAGATATCTCGCGAGGCTGCATATGGCGCTCATCAATGGTTGGTAACACTCGATTTTTCTCCAATACAGAAAAGAGGTTTTTTAATTCGATCCTATATGTGTAAAAGGTCGTACGAAATGGTCTTAGAAACGTTTTTGGCTGATTGGACCCATATCGATGATTGGTAGTAATTTGAAAGAAGATATACATATATCAAAGGAAATAAGTGTTTGTATGTGTCAAACGACATAAATCAGGTGCCTATCAGGGTCCACAATGCTGTACACTTAAACCTAACAAACAGCTCTATGGCCATTGTGGAACGCAATAAATATATTGAGTATTGAGAATTAAAAAAAAACATTACTCTAGGGTACAACTACCTAGTACTGGTTGAATCCTACCTATTATTTTTTGACACAGACCAATAATATCCGGCCTGTATTATTGGTATGTGCCAAAAAATAAAATTCCTTTTGATCATCGAAAAATGGAGAATTTTTCATTACTTTTAGTATCGCACTAACAAACAGTTGTCGAATAACATTCGATAGTTGGCAGTCTTTGACTTTTATATTCTTGTCATATATAATCATAAGAACGAAAATCTGTGAAATAAAAGTTCCGCAATCGTCGTATTAAAGATCAAATAAACGGCGAGTAACACTGCAGGGCGCAGCTACCCTATGTTGTTGTTGTTGTTCGACCCCTTGTTTTTTTATGTTTGCAGATAGTCTGTCGTTTATGAACAGATTTTTATGTTTTTTTTTTGTTGGAAAGAAGATATTTCCAAGGTGGTTGTGGTTCCATCATAAGGATATGATGATAGAAAATCCGATAAATAAAGGGGAACTTTAAAAAAATGTATGAGCGGGCGGCTAGCATTAGTTAAAGTCGGTTTTTTTATTTACAATTACGAGGAATGAACTTGTTACCAAGCTTTATTTTCCACCATATACATGTACAATTTTAACTTTGTAACTCAATGAACGGCGAGATACGACAATTGGGTGTCGGAGTGGCAATAGATTGCTTTAAATAGGAAGGAGTGATGAGAACAGAGGAAGGCCTTTGCCCAGCAATGGGCCATAGACACGAATTAGCCGTCGGCAAATAGAATACATGTGTCATCACCCCAGCCCAGCTTTTCCCGCTGTGGGGGTCGTAATAGACAACCAAGCGAACTCTCCAGAGGACGGACAGCAGCGCTTTCTATGCGTTGCACCACAATACCACTGCAATCGGCAACCCACCTGCCAAGCGTGGCAATTATTGGCATTTCCCTCAAATGATCATGGAAATCATTGAGGGAGGCTCTCGTCGTCATTTGGCTGATGATGATGAGTTATAAATTAGAAAGAAACTTATTGGACAAGTTATACAACAATATCACTGTGTAGAACAAACAAATCGTGAACTGCCTCGAATATTTTTCCATGGCTGTCCATTACCCATCATCAGTGCAACTGACAAATGTGTTGTGCTGTGCGAGCGAGTTTCAAAAGCAATTAGTAAATTGAATTATCCTTTTTTTTTGTTTCACTTTGTTTTGGATGGCGGGAAGCACTGAACGAACGTAGGATCGATGCATTTTTATTGTTCCCAGCGGGAGTTCCGGGACGGATGCAGTGAACAGATATTCAATCGCTTTATTTATTTGCGGAAGTGACGTTAATTTTGAGAGACGTATGTAAATGTACCTACTGGGAATTATCAGGGCTACACATATTGTACTGTCCCAATAGGTATAAAGAGGCGATGGAGCTAGCTGCTACTTTATTATTTTTTATAAATAAGATCAAAATAAAACCCCGTCAAGAACTAATATATCAAAATAAGTAGAAGGGCTATATATTATTTGGCCCTATTATACCGAGTGTAAGAGGATCCCGAGGATTGGTCTTAGAAACGTGGTTCGGCTCGTTAATATGATTTTTTTTACTATGGAAACAATGTGGGGAAATGAAAAAAAGAAAAAAAAAGAAATATGAAGATGATACAAAATAGTAATTGTTTGCTTCGGGAAATGACTTTTTGTATGGGGATGGATATTTTGTTTTTTCATTTCCCCACGTTCTCGCCATAGTTAAACTACAGCCACAGTATGTAAGTACGTACTATTAATTTATCGTGCGAGACATGTTTTTTTCTCAGTTGCAGCGTTATTTTTACCGCCTTGCCACCCTTAAGAACGTGGGGGGAGTGTTATAATCATATTATCGTGGTTTTGTGCTGATAGTGTGGAGGATTACCGAATGGACTAGGGCTCAGGACACCCGCTTCTAAGCCGGCGGTCGCGGTTCTATTCCCGCCTTCGGCATATTGTTTTGGTGATGAGATGAGGCATTTTCCGTTGCCCTAGCATACGCATTAAGAGAGACAAAACATAGAACAAATCCGTGCTGTGATTGGCTGCTATTTCACACATCGTGCGATTTAACTTCTTTCAACCAATCGCAGTGCCTGGTATGTCTTGTCATTTCTGTCTTGGGGCGCTTTGCTAGGGGGGTGGGGGAGGGGAGCTATGTTTGTAGGTATTTAAAAGTATTTATTTATATGTATGAGTATCAGTCTCTACAGGGTATACCCTAGTTTGGGGCGAGGTGACCGTGTGTGAAGGGAGATGTTTATTTATGATAAACCACGACAGTTGTTCTCAACTATTTTACGTCCCGCAGTTTCATATGTTCCGTCAGATCCCGTGGGTATTAACGTTTATTTTTTCTTCTCACTGGAGGCTAATTAAATTTCTGGATGACGGAAATTACTGGGGGAGGCCCTCGTCCAGCAGTGGACGCTATATTGCTGATGATTATGAATGTAATTTCCACATCTATTGCATGTGTTTATCATACATTTCGTTCAGTCATCGCAATGTGTACTGAATTATCACGGTACCTACTTGACATTGGTCTTTATAAAACAGGCCTCCGGTCCTCCACGAACATTCCAGGTCCATATAGCTGACGGCAACTTGCCAACTGTAGCATGGACGAGCAATTCGCATCGATACTTTTTCCCGTTGGACGCATTTGTAGCGGCGACCGAATCGATTCGGCATCACGTCTGCATCGATGCATACGATTGTAGTTTAATTACATTTATTTTGGAAGTAATCTGTGCATTCCGGTGATTGTTTCAACAGTTAACGTTTTGGTAAAATAGAGGCTTCACGTCCTGAGATATTTATTTACTATTTTTTCCCATTTGGTAAGGCCATTCTCAACCTTCATTCTCGTTACGTATTAAATTTGTGATGTTATATTCTGGCACTGTGACTCTAGGATAACAGCATGTGATTCTGAACAAGAGTTTTAACGGATATTGAAAAGAGCTCTACATACTGCATGCTTCACATTCTTACAAGTTTTCCTCTACGATAAGTTTTAAAGTCACGTGAAAGTAAAAACAACCCTTGGATTTTCCGCGCATCTGAGCTGAGTAATAAAATAAACGCATGTCAGAAGAGAGATAATGGAAATAGATAATGTTTAGTAAAGTAAGGAGGAAGTATGGTACGAGAAATTATCAACTTTTTATTACAAATGGGCAAGCATTTGACCACCAAATGTCTTAAGCTGCGATGTGACCTACGGAAGAGACTCGTAGTATCACTGCCACCTCTGACTTGAAAACTCCCAGACTGCTACATAACTGATTCCATAATTTGCAACCGTAAACCCGCTTTAAGAATGAAATGACAAGACACTGTGACTCCCTGTCATTCTTTCAAACAAGCCAAATCGGATTAGCATAACATAACATAAAATATGGTACATACTAGAATTTCGGAAACAAAACACTTTTTTATGATTGTCGATGCCTAAAACGTCAAAATACAATATATCGAATGCATATAATGTCGAAACCTAAATTATCGAAAGCCTTTGATGCCTTTAGCTTCCAAATGTCCTATGTGCAACATCTTCTTGTGCTCGATGATCGATGAACTAAATATGTAACTACTTTCTTCCAATGTAATCAATTGTGTTAATACTGAGAGTGACCCAAGCTCTGCTCGCTACGCTCTGGTTGCATATACATGTCTACTCTAACCTAGCCTATTGTTTCTTTCGCACAGGAAAGACTAAATATACTTAAGCACAGGTATTTTAGTGTTCGAAATTGTCTTTTTTTTCTAATGCGGGATTTTAAACTAAGTATTTTGATCTTTCGACGTTTTAAGCATTTTATCTTTAAAATTTCGCCTTTTTTACGTGGTCTCCTGACAGGTCTTAGAATTATATATGTTAGATATCTTATTTTATTAGATATCTAATCAACACAAATATTTCTTTATCCTCAGCTCCCTGCGCTCCAAGACCCCTGGTGAAGTTTGCGGGAAATTTCTGGCAGTCTTCAACTGTGGAGTCGATGGCGGTGCAGCTGCCTTTTGCATACCATCTCGGGATGCCGCTGCTGCTGGCTTTTGTAGCTGCCACCACTGAATACGTTATGATTGGCCTACAGGCTAGCCATGTCGTTTGAGGTTTATTTAAAGCATGTAGAAGTGCTTTAAAACATCTGCCTGGTTTTAAGCAGTGATATGATATACGATCCATCACAAGTCGTACTGTTAGGATAGCCTTCTGGAAGTCCTTTTTTTAAAAAAAAACTATTTTATTACTTCTAAAAACAATGAATTTATTTTCACACAAATTGTATGTTAACAGGTTGAAAGTATGTGACGGACTGTTAGAATACACATGACAAGATTGCTTTTATATAAAATAAAAGTGTTGACTATTGCAATTACTGTCATATTATGTTAGTTCATAACAGTACGCAAGTGAGATGGAGTTCACTAGCTTATCAAGTCTATTTATTCATCCTTGGCTTGAGGACATCTAGACTATACTGCGCAGGAAACAAGGTCTCCGGCAAGTCATTCCACTACTAGATTAAAATCGGTGTCCAGTAGCAGAAAAGAGTGAAGTGCTTTTTTGTATTTTTCAAGATTTAATTTGAATTTGTTAATCTGTTTTTGTAATATTTTTTTATCGTTTTATGAGTTATTAGTACAATTCGATCTTATGAAAAAATAAAATAAAAAATAAAATACACTTCACGCCTTTAATCCCAAAGAGGGGTAGGCAGAGGCACTTGCTAAAGCAAGTACCCACGGTTCACCAAGCGTATTTAACCCAACGTGACAGGGGGTGAGCCATCGCCGTTATAGGGTTCACACACCTTGTGGTGTGCGGGTTTCATCACGATGTTGTTCCTTCACCGTACGAGCGTTGCGTTGCGTACATAGGCTCTGAAAAAGAGTCCCATTGGTACACGTCCAGTAGCCGGACTAGATCCCGCGACCTCCCGGTTACAAGTCAAGTATCCGACCAACTGGACCACAGACGCTTTACCAACTGGATCACAGACGATTTTTTACCTACTTATATTTAAATTATTATTTACTCGGCGTTCAAAATGAGTAGACGTCAACGTTACATGATTAAATACCTTCTCATTGTGTTGTATTTCGGCTTTACAAATACAAAAAAACATGATATCGCCACCGGGAATTCGCGTTTTGTAGATACATTCTACCTATCAGTGTCGTTTTCAAGGCCAAAACCATAAATTTTCATCAGGACTCGGTTCCTCGCCGTGGCTCACCGCTCAACAATAGCCCAGCGTGACGTTGCCGATTGACAAGCGGAGGCCCCGCGAGGGCGAATCCCATCTCCCCCTTAGGGTGGGGGAGACGTGGGCCTAAACGCCGTGTACACACAAAATTGGACTAAATTGAAATTTAACTGGCCTCCGAAGAACTAAACACAGTTTCATTCGGACGCTTCTTAATATTTGCAGTGACAGTAAAGGTACGCATATTTTTGTCGATGTTCGAGAGGAAATTATTTTTTAATAATAAATACGGAGGAGGCCCCTAACGTGGTTTTACTTTCTGGGGGAAATGGGTAACCAGCCGCTGCATCTCCATTTCCGATGAACTGGAATGAAGATACTGAGATTTGAAATTGTTTTCTAATTTTTTTTACAAAACTATTATAGGTTATTTCTTATACCTACAGTACTCGCAATTTAACAATTGCAATACTGCGAGGTATAATGAGGTATAGGTATGATATATTAGCGATGCACATCATTTGCCGCTACGTTGACGGATTGTTGCTATTACCAGAGTGTACATACATACATACACTTCACGCCTGTCTCCCAGAGGGGTAGGCAGATACTACAGATCTCCATTTGTCACGGTCCTGACATACCCCTTTCGCTTCATCTACATTCAAACATCTTTTCATACATGACCTCCGCTTTCGAGTACTTTTCACGCCACCTTCGGCCAGGAAAGATGTCCACAGTGTACTTAGTTATTAATATACATAGGCCCCAGGTACCTACAGCAAAATAAACTGCCTACTAAACTCCAGTACATGAGTTTGTAGGTAAGTTGAAAGGAATCTTCTTGTATGGAAGCTTAGCTAGCACTAGATAATGGTCATAAATATCACTAAGAAGAACCATTACCAATTAGTACATCTAGACGTGACTGGTGCTTTTATAGGCATTTAAGTTTTGTGATACACATTCCCTTAATTAGGAAGCTCATTTAATTGTCGTTCTCTCAGTCGTTAAAGTAACACTTCCGCAGTGAATAGCGAAGCATAAAACATTTAAAAGGTTTTTAAACTATCGACCTTAAACGCTCGAGAAATTCCATCGAATAAGGTAAAGCTGCGAAACAGTGAGTTTTGAGGGTAGTTCCGGATTCGCAGCCAACCAGTGAACGACGCCGCCGTCGTACACCATTCAGATCGTGACCACGGGACATGTAACTATGTCAAAACGTCGGGCAAATAACAAATATCATGTGAATGCTTATATTTCTTTGGTTAATTTCGCGCCGTAATACCTGGTTTAAACTATTAATAAAACAGCTGATAATAAAACAGATCATCATGCCTTTTAACTCCAAAGCGGTGTAGGTAGAGGCACTTCCTAAGAAAATTCCAATGGCGAAATTCACCTTCAAGTAACGGGTAAATAGGTATCTAATGAACAAGTGTGCTCCATCGTAGACCACACCGCTGCTTAACATCAGGCAAGATGGTGGACAAAAACTTGTTAACTGTCTTTAAAAAATAAAAACAAAATTTACTTAACGTGATAGGGGGTGATCCCATCGCCAGTATTGGGTTCACACACCTTAAGGTATGCTGCGAGTTTCATTACGATGTTGTCCTTAACCGGAGCGTAGCGTAGCGTAATAACCATTTAGATCACACGCAATGATTTTTTTTACTGGACCTTTTTTTGTTTAGAGGTTATCGATCGCCTGTATTGTCGGCGAATAGAGAACATGTGTCACCACCCCCCAGCCCAACCTTTCCAGTCGTTGGGGTCGTAAGAGGCGACTGAGGGAACTCTCCAGAGGTCAAACAGCAGCGCTCCTTGTGTTTTAAATTACAACATCACTGCCAACCCGCCTGCCAAGCGTGGCGATTATTGGCATTTCCCCCCAAATTATCATGGTAATATTGGAGCAGGCTCTCGTCCAGCAGTGGACGTCATGTGGCTATCATTAGCCTCATAGCCAGTCGCTGCAGATGACAGCATTTTGGCGATAATGTTATTCGACGGGTCAGTTAGTTGGTCTAATTGTCGACAGGCCTAACTTTATTGGAGAGATCGTGTAGGTTGGATTCCCACTATCGATAGGTACTTTAATAATGAGCTATAATGATACATACTTTATAACAATTGATTAAGTGAATTATTTTTTATGTTTATAATGTTCAATATAATTTTTTTTTTTGTTACAGGTATTGTATAATTATGATAATTTTTTGATTGTTACTCATTTAGGGCCTTACTAATAATGCCGGAATTGCTATTTCGAATATACACAAAGCTCAACTTAACTTGTCAGTTGTATGTCAAATACGGAATAACCAGTTTAAGTAGATCTGTAATAACCGTTCTATAAGTGACAACGCGTTTATTAGTAAGGGGATTAATGTATTGTATGTGTATAGTGTCTTTGGCTAACTGATTTGATTAATGTGTGTACACATGTTTTGGATTATAGTCCAGCCATAACTTTTTATTCCAATTGTATATTGATGAATAATTGATTAAAATCTGTTATGTGTATCTAATCTATGGGCCTTACTAATAATTGCGGAATTGCTATTTCGAAGATACACAAAGCTCAACTTAACTTGTCAGTTGTATATCAAATACGGAATAACCAGTTCAAGTAGACCTGTAATAACCGTTCTATAAGTGACAACGCGTTTATTAGTAAGGGGCTATATATATAAAACAAAGACGGGTTTATTACAACACTTATAACTCAAGAACGATTCAACCAATTAGGCAGGAAATTGGTGGGGACGTAGCTTAGAACCAGGAGAATAACATAGGATGCTTTTTATCCCGTTCCTGTGGGACTTAGTGCAGTATAGGGGGTGCTGTAGTTTGTATGACATACTGAAACTACGCGAATGAAATCTCGGGGCGTCCACTAGTAATAAATAAATAACTTGATATGAAAATATTGGAATAAAAACACTGGTGCCGAACCATGTAAATCCGCAGAACATTCAAAAGTATGGAGGCTTACTTTAGTAACCCGCTTACTCACCTACTTAAACCAAAGAATTTCGTGAACATAAAGTAACCATGCTTAAGACAAATTGTTAAGTAAAGTAGATAAGTAAAAGCTTTACTGAAAAAAAAAAACTTTCTGTCTCTACTAACTGGATTACGACTCCTACGTCTTTCCAGTATTATCTGAAATGTTGATAGAAGAAGACTCCTTACTACAACAGAACAAGGATACAATTTCTGTGCTACACATTTGGCCTTGCTTCTTACTCTGCTACAGGAGTTTAAACTAGGTCGCGTTGAACAAAACTCGTTTACTAAAATTTAGTTTCCATGATAAGTTGTGAAAGCTCGTCTCTTGAACTGTGTTCCGTAGTTTTTATTAGCTTACTTAGTTTGTGTGACTTTTTACTGGGTATCGTAACGTTGTTGGGTCGCTCGGCCCTGCTCGGGCATGCTCGGCTGTGTTCGGGTACCCTTCGAGGTGAAGAGAGACCAATATCTTAGCATTCCATGGATTCACCGTGCGGGTGCCGGGTCCATAGCGTGGTAAAAGGAGGAAACTGTGCGCTAGTGGACTTGCGACCCAAATGTAGGTTTAAGGTGGCCACCTTGCGACGCGTCAGCACTCGCCTTCACCAGCGCCCTTATATTATAAATTTTTGGGCGACTTCAAAAAGTAGTCTTCTCAATTCGACTGTCTATATGCTTTTTTATCATCATCATCATCAGCCCATATTCGTTTGCTGCTGGACATAGGCCTCTCCAATTGCAAGCCACTGCGATCTGTTTTCGGCTTCTCGCATCCAGCTTCTGCCAGACATAGCGCTTGGAGCATACGATCAGTACCACCTTGCCTGCGCCTTTTAATGTTCGCCGATAACTTCGTCCTTTATAAACCGAAATTGGTGATATTTTTTTTTATTGGAACGATGATATTTCAAAGTTGGTCTAGAACAGAAATAACGAGCGGAACTTTAAAAATAAAAAAATTGTTTTTTGCAATATTAATGTTGGTCTATAACGATACGAGCGACGAAGAACGATACGAGCTGCGTGTATTTAAGTACACTGCGACCTTATTTTTATTCTACACACATCAAAAGTGTGTAGGGATCAAGAACATTTTTAGCTCTAAAAAAAATCTAATGTATTTGAATCAAATCTAATCTTCAGGATTGGTTTCCAACCTAACTCCCCATGCCTGTATCAATGACTTATCACCAAATTTTGAATAAATTATGAATGAATTCAGTCTTTGTAAAATATATTCTTGATTGCAATCTTCGAAAATGTACTTGATCCCTAGACACTTTTGATGTGTGTAGATGCGAAAGTAATAAATATTATTATACTTACTGTATGTACCTCCGACTGTACCGTATGAAAAATTCTCGTGGGTAGAAGTTTAGCAAATTCAGTTTCATAACTTTCAGTCAAAACGTTTGAACTTGTAGCTAAAGTAGTTAGCAGTAGGCTCCTCTCGCAAAGGATACTAACTTTGAAATCCCTCTATGCTTGTAAAATTGTTTTATCGTCGAAACTTAGTGAAATCAAACGAGTTGAATATGTAAGTCGGTACCTATTTCAAGTTGAAATTCAAAACAAAATTATTACATAGGTTTAATACTTCACGTCTTTGTAGATTGTTTGAAAAGCATAGTATACTTTACCTCATATCAAAACGAACAATCTAAAATTACATCACGACGCAAAAATAAATTAATTTACCACCTTCTAACCTTACTTTACACTCACCTAGTCCTCTTATAATGGCAATAAAAGCGTATAATAAGCTTCCACAAGAATTAACTAATGATAATAATGGTACCACATTTATAAAAAAAACTTAAAAATCTACTCATCTCTAAAAGCTATTATACTATAAATGATTATTTCACAGATACTTTAAAATAGATAGATCATAACATATTATTAATATAAATCTATATTGTACCTATATATAATAAAATATACTAATATATTACCGATATAATACGTATCCAACTATTATAACTTTCTAGAAATATGAATCTACACGAATCTCCCTCTCTCCTACGCCATATTGCTGTGTCCATCAGGATCTACAATGTAATTGCACTAACCATTAATATACCACCTAAGAGTACCATTGTATAACGTAATAAAGAATTGAGAATATACAGTGTTCTACCTTTTCTTTTATGTTTTGTTTAGCATTTACAGCACACAGTTTGAGGCCACGAGTTGGCAGCCAACTTCCGCAAGCGCGGCGTCACTCGGATATCCTGTGACACATTACACAGAAGCTCGCGAAAACTTTACTACAGAATGGACTAAACAATACCAGTGTACTTTTGTGTATGAAAAACTAGTGGACGCCCCGCGATTTCATTCGCGTAGTTTCAGTATTAAATCTTCATACAAACTATAACACTAATTCGAATCCCCTTAAGATCAGCTCGAAAAAGGAACTTGTTCATTCTTCCATCATGTCACACGAATGCTGGGTTCCGCGCTCCGCTTTGTCGCATGTGTGAGAACTATGATAAATACTTCCTCCATATTGATTTGAATAGCAACACTAAAGCCAAATTTAAACGCCTTGTTCTCGAATCAATCAATTGCGATCCATCATGAATCTTTGTAATTTATTATTGTAATTAATTTCTATATAACGAAATGTATGTAATTTGCACACAGTATTACTATGTACCTACTCGACCAAGTTTAATTTTTGTGATCAATTTGTTTTATGAATCTTAGTGAGTGATGTCTAGGATGTAAACTATGCTAATCTTTTGTACACGATTTAACGGTTTACTATTTATGTTTATATCTGTTTTCACTCCAATAAACAAAATAAAAAACACCCTATATAAAGTGACGCGTCCCACAGGAACGGGATAAAAAGTATCCTATGTCCTTCTCCTAGATATAAGCTATCTCCCCACCAATTTTCAACCAAATCGGTTCAGCCGTTCTTGAGTTATAAATAGTGTAACAAACACGACTTTCTTTTATATATAAAGATTTAATTTTTGCCAAAAATAACAAGAGTTGTGCTAGATAATAATCTACCGACCCCACTGTGGGGATACTTAATCTGCGCGGACAAAAGACGAAAAAATATTTAAAGATGAAGAAAACAATGAGGGCCAGAGGGCGCGCATTACTTCCTTTGTGAGGTTTCTTCACAGCGAGCGTTCATCGAGTTACTCGAGCGTATATTTTCTGCAGCTCTATTCAGAAACTCCCAAGTTGTATAGCCCCTGTTAGCAGCCGGCAAGGCGCCCCAAAGCATTGCCAATGTCACGTATTTGAATATCATGTTTATTGTAATCAGCTAATGCAAAACCCGCGAGGGCAATCAATCATCGGCTACGGGCGGCTATAAAAACCATATATTCAATACATTTGACCGGAATACCGAATCAGACTGGTTGTGCCAGGCGAAGCTGAGCCTTCGGACAGTTGCAGGACGGCAGAGTGGAGAGGCCTTGGTGGTCAATGTAGTGTGAAGTTGGTTGTTGGTGAGAGCGTGTGACGGGCGTAAGTCACGCGGGATTGGGTGAAATTGTCTCGTATGCGGTGCCAGCGAATGCCCTCGTAAAATACGCTTCGATGCCATCCCCGCGTAGCTTTTGACTACGCGACTACGGCGTAGTCGATCGTACTCGAAATGTTATTTATTTTATTATGCTGTGCGAAGTATTGCATAAGGTTATTCTGCTATAAAACACACCATTCGTGTGTGGAATTGATTATGACATACGTGTACTTACGTATAACCGAGAGTACAAGTATATCATAATCTATCGATGTATTTTTTTTTATTTTATTTATTTTTTTTTGTACGGCCATTGCGATATAATAAAATAATAATAAAATATACCTAGTTATATATAGTTAAATGAAAAAAAAATGTATAGGTATGTGTTAAAATTGTACATTAGTATTAAAATAGGCATTAACATTATAAATAACGAATTATTTATTTACTAACAAAGTTACATGCTAGAGTAACATACATACATACATACACTTCACGCCTGTCTCCCAGAGGGGTAGGCAGAGACTACAGATCTCCATTTGTCACGGTCCTGACATACCTTTCGCTTCATCTACATTCATACATCTTTTCATACATGACCTCCGGTTTCGAGTACTTTTCACGCCACCTTCGGCCAGGACATCACCAATCTGGTCTGTATATGTACTTCTGGGGCGACCTCTACTCACCCGGCCCATTACATCACCCATATAAATCTCTTTCGTCAATCGACTTTCATCCATTCTCTCCATATGCCCAAACCACCGAAGCATGCCCTTTTCAATCTTGGTCACTACGTCTTCCTTCAAACCGCAACTTTCCCTTATCACACTATTCCTTATCCTGTCATTCAATGTCACGCCTTTCATGCTCCGCAATGACCGCATTTCTACGGCATTGACTTTACTTTTATGCTTCTTCTGCCATACCCAACTTTCACTCCCGTACATTAAGGTAGGTGCCAGTACAGCGTCATGGACAGCCAATCTTGCCTTTTTCGACATGAATTGGCTCTCCATAACACTGCGAAGGGCACCGTTAACCTTATTACCCGCACTCACTCTTCTTTCAATATCTTTGTCAAACTTTCCATCACTTGTAAATAGAGATCCCAAATATACAAACTCATCCACTTGTTCAACTTTCTCACCGTCACTCATGCACTCACAAACTGTCCTTTCATTATTTTCGACTACCATTACTAAGTTATGTAACATATTGGCGTACAAAGTAGGTACCTTACTAGTTGTTTAATAACGTCTTGTTGCTGTCTAGCAACTACATTCGGCAAGCGCCGCTTGTACGTCACGTTCACTGAGCCGTGTTGTTTTTTGGTATTACAGTTTTTTGGGATGGGTACGTTTTATTATGTTGATTTAATTTTAATTTATTATACTACTTTTTTACTTATAGCTGTAAGTAATATACACATTTTCAAGCAGATCAATTGCCAGTTCGTGTAACGGTTCAGGCGCTTCTATTACACATAATAGCGTTTTCTATCCGCCTCTATTTTTACCTTCTATTGGTTTTTAGATTTGTTTCCTACGCTTACAACAGAGTCCGATTTACCTATCAGTCATTATAATTGACGAAAGAAGTTGATCAAGCGATTGGTTTTTGAAATGGGGAATTTTCAAACTACAAAAATTTCTTATCTTGATGTCGCTGGTTGGTGTCCAGGGGGATTTCTGTCAGTTATATTTTATTACGTACAAAATATTTACGCCATAGAAAAGAAGTTTAGAGCCTTAACATGTATTGTAGGGAAATTGGTTCATTGTGTTTCTTGCTGAAATA
>SJJU01000915.1:0-47383 GCA_012932125.1 Conopomorpha cramerella
AGTCCCATTGGTACACGTCCACTAGCCGGACTCGAACCCGCGACCTCCCGGTTACAAGTCAAGTATCCGACCAACTGGACCACAGACGCTCTATCTATATATTTAAAATACATCTATAATAAGTCTAGCTATGTGGTAGATAAAAAGCACCCAGACGCACACAAAAATTGACTCGGCTCATCAGTAAAGTATTGTATCTCGGGAAACTTCGCCATATGCACAGATGCCGTGAATACTAGTGCATGCCGGTCGTTAAAGGGGCAAGGAAATTTAATGCGTTCGTTAATTTTTTAAATTACTTCGTTAACATAACTACTTTCCTTAACTTCGGAGAATAGATTCCAGAGTCAAATCTGAGTAGTACTGTTATATGTACATATAACATACACTTCACACCTGTCTCCCAGAGGGGTAGGCCTCTGCCTACTACAGATCTTGACATACCCCTTTCGTTTCATCTACATTCATAGATCTTTTCATACATGACATTCGGTTTCGAGTACTTCTCACGCCACCTTCAGCAAGGACATCACCAATCTAGTCGATGTATGTCCTTTTGGGGCGACCTTTAAGGCGGTTATTATGTCTGGTGAATGAATGAAAGTATTAATATTCTGTTTATTGCTTTGTATATTAGAAATGTAAAATAGGCGTAAAGGCGATATCGCCTTCTAGTTAAACTAATTTAATGTTACTCCTGAGCATAACAACAGCGTAGTTATTTTAAAATAAACCCTATTTGGTTGTGTTAAAGTAAAAACTTAACTAGGCAACTGCTATAATACATTCGAAATTCAAATGGCCCCTTTTCTCTAGAATCTTTTTTTTAATGCTCAGTGATCAAGCGTTTGATCACAATCCAGCTTGAAGCAGAGATATGGCTTACGTTGGAGCACATTTGTTCATTAGGTACCTATTTAACCGTGACTTGAAGAAATTTAGAATTTTGATTAGTACCGTACTGATGAAACTAGACCTATTCGAATTACGTAGTTTTGCATCGCTCTGGTATCCCAGTGACAAACGATGTGCATCACATCTGGCACCATCGTAGACCACATCGCTGCTTAACATCAGGCAGGATGGTGATCAAACGCTTATTCATAGCACTAAGGTTAATTTGCCATTTACGCGAACCAAACGGTTTGCGTCTACTTTCATAGTGCGAACCGCCAGGATGTGGAACAACTTGCCGGAGTCTGTGTTTCCTGCTCAGTACATTCTGACAGTCTTCAAGTCGGGGGTGAATAGGTACCTAATGAGCAAGTGTGCTCCATCGTAGACCACATCGCTGCTTAACATCAGGCAGGATGGTGGTAAAACGCTTGTTCGTAATGAAAAAAAAAACTAAGGGTCACAACTCACAGTGAAATGAAAGGAGCGAAACCGGAAATTAACATCGTTTGACGCTGCAATGCAACTACGAGTGCAGTAGATTTGGCCACAAAGAGATTCCAACTAGGTCTTCTAACTTTTGTGCATCAAAATAAGACTTCCACGGTACGCTATTTAATTCACTGTAATAGATCAACGTAGTGAAGCTTTCAACGATAATTATTTCAAATAGGTTTCTCGCCAAGGACTCTGTACAGTAGGATGCAATACTAATTTGTTTTTATTTCTAGTCAAATAAGACATAGACAGGAAATTCTTCTTCTCTCTTTACTTTTGTAGTCACTATCCACATTCCAAAACAAAAAAAAATGTTTTTAGCTTGTCAAAGGCAACGGTCTTACGTTAAAGGACATTACGAGGAAACCTGTAGGTATACAAATACAAGTAAAAATAAACTTGCACTGCAATGTATCGCTTACCTAACATTGAGTGAAGACTAATTGTAAAATTTACGTATTTATGTTAACATCGTAAAGTTTTTTTTTAAATACACAATACTTATACCTAACTTATTTTCATCTTCCTGAGCAATAAATGTTGTAGACTGTACAAATAAACAATGAACCGTCAAGAACTTAAACATACAGTTTCAAGGAAAAGCAAACCCTTACTGCTTCCCAGCTATACAGACCAAAGGTTCAAATTGCATTGGAAATGTGGAGAGCACCCCCCCCCCCCCCCTCCCTTACCTCGGCCACCCAACAGCATGCAGCCTTGCCCTATTTCAGGCGGCTGCCTCCGAGCTCTGTTCATAATATTCCATGGATATTGCTCAGCCGGGACGCTAGTTGGACCGTAAAAGAAACCTAGTGCCGGTAACTTCTACGTAGCCGCCCGAGCGACATCATAGCACTACCTTATCGGCTGAAGTAATGAGAAAAAAAACACAAAAATCCTAGTCTGAGACGTAAAAAAAATCATACCATATTTTTGTTACACGTTGTAAAAGATATTTGGGGTTTGAATGGGACCTTATGACCGGCATGGACCATCACACGACTATCTAACTGAAATATCTGGTCAGGACGTATGCCTATAAGAATGTTCGTGGGTTCCATTCCTGCCGCCGTCATGATGCTTTAGTGATAAGCTTTATTGTAAGCGTCTGGTTTTTCTATGAATGTATTTAAGTCTTAATGTAGTCTTGTCTTAGTGTAAATATGTCAATCTCTGGCACACATATCATAGGGTATATTGTTTGAGGTCCGTGAGGAGATGACGGAAATTTCCTCGGATATTTATTTATTTTCCATTACAATTTCTTGTTATTCATAAGGTAAGTATTTCTTGATGTAAACTGCAATAGTTTGGCTACAAGTGTCTCGCAAGGTTGTGTCAAAACCAGAATACCTATTACCCCAATGTGTACAAACGTGCCTAGCTTTGGTTATGCACTTACTGCGGTGTTGTTTCCTACAGCTAGCTGGTTCAAGTCAACGATGACACAGTACAGTAACTTTTATAGTATTAATAATAACAAACGCGAAAGTTAGTTAGCTTGCGAAATTTTCGCTGCGTTACACACTCTACGGATAAGTTACTGGAAGGCAAATTTTTACAACACTGCATAGTTTGATTAGAACATGGACAGATATCTACGGGAACGTAATAATCTGGATAAACTCCCCAAATTCTTATAAAAAATAATAGTATTACTATTACTATTAACCGGCGTAGACAGAGGGACTTGCGAAGGCAGTTCAACAATATTAACTTGAACAATTTCTGTCCTTCAACATCCCGACTCTCTCTACCCACGCGACTAGACTGTAACATCTAGAAAATTCATGGCTTTACCGCCAGACCAATTCAGCTGCGAGTGGTCGAGTCACGGTGACACTTGATATAGTGGTTTTCAATAGTTAATTGGACGTGGCCGGTGGACCTTCGTGCTGCATATTCAATGTTTATACGTCAATTTATCTGAGTACGTGACTTTCTTTTGTAAGTTTCCAACATGAGCTGACACGTGGCCGCAGGATAAGAGCGCGCTATCTAATTTATGAACAAAGGGCGAGCGTCCAAGGAAAAGGCAAAACAGACGGTACTTACATTTTTTTATTATTACCCGAGAGCAAAATTTTCGATCACACATTATTTTAACCGACTTCAAAAAGGAGAAGGTACATAATATTTTTTATGTTTCTTACCTCAAAACGCTGGCCTGGGTGAAGAGATTTGTAAAAGTTTACAATACACACATCACACTTTTCAATCCCAAAGCAGGATAGGCAGGTATTTAACTCAAATTGACAGAAGGTTCATACACATAATATGCTAGTTTAATCACGGTATTGTATTTTGCTTCACGGTATCAGCATTGCGTAGATACATAAAATGCTCTGAATAATTACACTTCAACTTTTACTAGTCACCTCTACGATTTTACAAAGTTATCCTTGATTTATCTAGTCTGCCAACATGAAATCCTGATTTCCTTTTCATGCGACAACTTTGGAAATATTTTCTTTCTAACAAAAAGAAACATTCATCCCAATCGGTTCGTTAACGACGAAAATATTCGCGAACAAACATAAAAAACATAAGCATACAGTCGAATTGAGTAGGCTCGTTTTTTGAAGTCGTTTTAAAAAAGGGACCTGTTGGTTGTAGGTTCATTTTCCATACGCGAATTCGTACGTAGAATAAGCAGTCACTGTTATGTTTTTTTGTTATAGTTCGTGCATTTCATGAATGCGCGCGAGCCTTAGATGTGTGAGTCGTATATGGACACGCTAGTTCTAGTTCAAACGAACAAAACTGCCACACACACATCTCAGGCCCGCGCGCATTCATGAAATGCACGAAGTATATTATGTTGTATTGTTTTTCTGTTTTTCTTTACTAATGTTTTAATATAATAAATAAACCTTTACATACAATAATTATACTTCTAATCTTTAATTTCGGCGGTGGACCTGTGACCGCAACAGGACCCATTGGGACACACCTAGTAGGTAGATAGCAGCTGGTGTCAAACCCACAACATTCCCAATTACAATTTCAAGCAAGTGAACGATAATATTGTATGGAAAAGAAGGTGAGATATGCCCGGATATTCTAAAGCTTGAAACTACACATAATTAAACAAAATTAACAAAGTGTTTCTACATTCTATATCCGTCATACCCCCCTCCCCTGAGCTTATTATTGACATAAAATTAAGTACGTACCTAAACATTTCACGCAAACAAACCGCGTCGATATCCAATCATACCTATATATCATCAGAACGACCATGACCACAGTCACGATCGCCGGCACTCTTGCGCAACCGCCGACACCTGGTCTGGTAGGACGTAGCCATTCACACTTTGTGAGAGAGATGTTTGGCAAGCGCATGAGCACAATCTATTAGTGGGTGCCTATCGAATGTTTGACCTATGACGATGCATTGTACGATTTTTTTACGATCGAACAGTCGTCAATGACTTTTTTTTTGCATGCATAAATTTTAAAATAGCGTTCGGAATGCCTCGCGAGAAGAAATCTTTGGGAGACGTGATATCACGTGCGAGGTCATTTATAGAAATTGGTCTTAGAAGGTAATACAAATAATGACTTCAGTCCTCATAGTGAGGAGTTTTCTAAAAAGATAAATACGTAGCAACTTCATTCTATGGTCGTTCGTCTTCAGACTCGCTTTTGTGGTTTTTTTTTTTTAAAGAAACATCATTAGGTTTTGGAAACTTCAGTATAGCTACGGATCTACTTTCTATCACTTTGTCTTAACCATGAAACTACAAGTCCGTATTGTGAAACTACCCCCCAATCACATCGATTCTCAAGTAACGTTTCACTCGTTCTAATTGTGTTTGTGTAAAAGAGACAAGAAAACTCAATCGAAGCCAGAATACTGATGATTGTTGCAGATTACGGGCCTTAGGTCTGTTAAGACAGAACAAATATTACAATAAGAAAACTCTCCAAACATCTTCATCATTCATAATTGTTCCTATAGTTCCACGATACGAATCGTTATTTATGTTACGTATTAAGTACACAATAATACCACAAAGAAAGCCCGTCACAAAGGTTATTGTGAAAGTCAAAGCTGGTCGAAGTCAACACAATAAAGTTAGTCAATAGACATTAACCACGTGTTTAAAATTTCAGGGACCATAATATTGTACACGTGCGACATTCTGTTCATGTTGGAAAAACAACTTGTTGGACGCTGTTGGACATCGGTGTGTTTGGCATAGCACGTGTCCATTAGCCGATTTTGTAGCGTGATACCTACAACGGCAATATTATGATGAATGTTATGTGCTACCGTTACTTCTCTACATACAGGTTAATTCGGATCGACTACTACCCTACCTACGAATGTGTCCATTTCAGCAGGTGTCACTTCCCAGGCTGACGAAACAAATTTTCCAACACTCAATATAAACTCGATCAGATGATTATGCTTGCTATGAAGATGTAGATTTTTTTAAATGGAGTCTGTTTGGTTCTACAGAAATAAGGGACTGACTTATAAGGGTATTTCCTAATCAGCATGTATATCTCATTTCGAGATAATAGGGCGTGAGTGTGTGCTCGCAGTTAGCATACCCAGCAATCTACTGTGTTGTGACAAGTATAAATGTGTGTGTATTATGGGATTCATTTCCGTTAAACCTCATGTTCACCGACCGGATTCTTGGCCAACTGTATGTTGCTAGAAAACATTGAAAAGAGACGAAAGCAAAAGACACGCCCGTCTCCAGAGAAAGACCCGTATGCAGAGAGGCAGGGAGGGCTTAGGTGGTGGTTGGGTTGTCCCTGAGTCATAATATGTATTTACATACATACAACAATTTGGCATTGTTTTAGCGATATCAGAACGAAAGTGCGTTCATAACTCAGTTGTTATCTAAATGCATGATGTAGGTAGACTGATCCAGAAAATTTTATCAGTATGTCATCGAAACGTCCATCAAGATAGCACAAGTACCTATCTACTCGTGGTTTTAGATATGCAAAGAGTAACTCTGTATTCTGGGTGAACTAAGATAACTACCTACCTCAGAATAAAACAGTATTTGTGCATTATGCAAGATTCAATATGGCAAAAAATTTCATCATACACTTAAAGATCCCTTTGACGTTATTTTTAATGGGTCCAAAACCGATTCGACTCAATTAATTTCTAGGGTTATACTTAGCAGCTCTTAGGCTATTAAGAACAACATCTAAGCGGAAAATAATTATTCCGTAAATTTCCACCAGCCACCATATAAGATTGGACATTCCACTAGATTTCAACAAAGTTCTCTTCAAAACTGACTCAGTAGTTGAGTTGAGATGTCCCTCCAGAGAGGTGGGTAGATACAACACACAAAATGTTTATGCTCTACCATGGATCGATGTGAAGTGTCCTTAAAAGTATTTGCACAGAAACACGAATACGCATTATAACAAAATTAATAGAGGCTAGATTTAACACAGGCTGCGGGCTATACGGCGCAGTTATGTTACCCAACTTTGTTCATATGTTGCAAAGTTCGTCTAGTAAACATGATAGTGTTTTAGAGCCCTCTTAGTGGACTATACTACTACCTGCTGCGTTAACCATCTACACTAATACTATGAATGTAAAAGTAACTCTGTCTGTCTCGATTTCATACCAAAAGTACTGAACAGATTTAAATTAAATTTGGTATACAGATAGTTTAGAGGACATAGTTTACTTTTTAACCCTATCTTGTGGGACGCGTCACTAAATAATTAGTATTATAGTTTGGACGAAATACTGAACTAGGCAAATGAAAGCGCGGGGCGTCCACTAGTACATACATAATATATACGAGTACAATACGATGAGGATCTTTCGGTTTGTGAGGGCTGAGCATTAATTATGATTTCTTGCTTCCTTCCCGCATTGCGTATACCTTCCCACATTGCGAAACATGCGTGACATACCTACCTGCATCACGCATGTAGAGAAGGAAGGCAGGGACAAGGGAGAGCCAGAACACGGGCAACATAAAAAGCTAGACTAGCCATTTGTCAGGATTATGTAATATTAGTTTTTTTGCTAGCAATGTGTCTTGTGCTTAATAATTAGAGAAGACATTAAAAGCGTATGTAATAAAGTCATATCTTTTTTTTCAATACTGATGTAAGACTTACACGAAGGGGAAATATTATTATAGTTTAACTTATTACAATTATTTAACTTTTCCATTTCAATTTAAAAATTTGAAAAGAACTGTTCTCTGAGATCGAATCTGAAAAATGCTATCCCTAAAGTATGTATACTAAAAGATACCTAACGTACCGTACCTTCATCTTTATTTATTGAGGAAGACACGAATGTACATAATATTATCTCACGGAATAGTAACTGGCCCATCCTTTCTTATAGATATGTCCCTAAAATGAAGTTCGCAGAAAAACACACCCAGCTTAGAAAAACAACTCGCAAAAAAGCCCACATGAATACTAGACTTTTTCCTCGACCTCGAGCTCCCAGTCACAGGTAAATACATAAAGTTCATTCCAATTGAGCTTTTCGGTCAAACATATTCGGTAAATCGGGAGGTCGGTAAATCTAGCGATGCTAAGCCTGAAGATACCAAAAAAAATGTTACCATTTCATTTGAATAGTTTTAGCTTTATTGAGGCGAATGGAATACGAGTGGGCATGCAAATCGTAGGTAGTAGTAGGTAGTTGCGTCGATCTAGTACGAGGAAAATAAAATTAGACCTGAGTAATCTACATAGGACTTTTATTTCTGTTTGTCGTACGGACACTTAAAACTTGCCCTCCGAACAAGGCGATCCAAGAAAGAGATGACGTGTTGTGTAGGTATTTATTTTTACAAAACATGGTACGCATTGTTTTTGTAGAATTTGTGAGCGTTGTGAGATGACTGTTCTGTATAAAGGGCTACGATTCGCTAAAACAACCCGCACAAAGTGTGACATAACAGCCAATCACAGCGCGTATTTGTTCTACGTCTTGTCTTTCTTGACGAGCTGAAGGTAATGAACTGAAAAGTACTACGGAGGGTAAAAAGACCCCGAGCAATGGTCTTAAAAACGTTGTTGGGCTCGTCAATGTACAACTTTTACTATGACTTATAAATTTAAAAAAAATCAATCCTTATACAAAATGTCATCTCCCGAGGCTAACATTTGTCTACTTTGTATGGAGAAGAAAAAATAATTGCGTTTTTCTGCATTGTCGCCATAGTAAAAGTTGTCATATTGACGACTCCAACAACGTTTCTAAGACCACTTTCTCGGGGTCTTTTTACACGCAGTATAATCATAGAAAATATGTTCAGGGTGTTCCGGCAATACCCTTTTAAGCTAAAGTCTATAGTTTTCGTCGAACCTTCCTGGGAATATTAAACTTATTTCGTAACCACGTAACAATTAAAGTTATATTAAACAGAATTGCTCCTATGTGATACCTGTTCTAATCAGTAGATATTTTTAAACAAAGTTATTTCTGTTTGTTTGTTTAACCATACTATTTTCCAAAATCAATAACATGATCGTCGATACACAACAAGTAGAAAAATATCTTGATGTACTTTCGTTTTGTAGTAAATTCCTCCCCGGTTCATAATAATTTATTTTACAGGCTAAGAATCAATAACCCGGAAAACAAGCATATTTTAAGTAAAGTAAGGCCAAAAGAGAATTACTTACCAGGATCGGAGACAACAGTAGGAGGTGTCGCGTTCGCTCGCTTCGGCGTGCTGGTGGTGCGGGCGGTAGGCTGCGCGCGACGGCATGGCTGCTCTCCTGGTACTCGCTGGAATGAACAAGGGAAAATTATTTAAAAACAATCCTTTCGTATTTTTCGGAGTTTGTGGCGGGAATATCCCGGACATTTTTCGGATTAATTTCAGTTGAGATTTCAAACGGAAATTACCGAGATGGAAAAGAGTTCTTGTGATCCCTCCGGACCACTTCGTTACTAAAGTAAAATCCTTAGATATTATGGCCGGTTAATTCTCAATAAATCCTGGTCATAAATTAGGCAGAGCCTCTAGTAATTCCACTTGATATCATTTAAACTTTTTACATTATTTCTAAATGCATTATATTATTTTTTAGTACCGCAATTTATCTAAACAGGCGTACAGGTTTAAACAAGATAATATCATTGATATTACGATGAATTTGTGGTATTTTTATTGCAGCCGCCGCGCAGATTCGTAATCCATGTATAATTTGTACAATCATTTATTTCGCTGATCGTATCACATCATAATACTGTAGCAATTACTCAAGTTGTAACAATATGAAAGTTACAGTTAGGCTACACGCGATGCATTACATTAATTCGCCGTGTGTGTAAGTCGTGGGTGATTAATGCCTTCCATGGGCCTTCAGTGATGCTGGATTATATTAACTAGACATTGGTTATGTTAGGTACACTTGGACAAGAATTTCGTTTCAGATAGATTGAAACTTACATGAACGTCATTAGACATTTTTCTACCACCCTGCCTGTGGGCCAAATCTGCTACCCTCACGTAGTTGCATTGGTCTGGCATCTAATTTACCACGAACGACAATGGAATTAAAGTACCTGTATCAGCAATGCACATCGTTTGCCGCTACGATTTCAGAGCGATGCAACTTCGTCACTATCGTGAGTGTAGTAAACTTAGGCTCCTGGTGTTAGGCAGCGATGTGGTCTACGATGGAGCACACTTGTTCATTAGCTACCTATTTATCCGTGACTTGAAGACCTCCAGTCGCCAGAAACACAGATTCATTAAGGTTCATTTTTTACTCCTCAAAAATTACAACTTTACCTTCCATGGTATAGTAACAAGTCATGAGGCTTAGGCAACGTACATAGGTTGATCAATCATTAATTGATGTGATACACAGTATGTGTGTACTACACACTTACATCCCAGAATCTTTAGCAATAACGCTGCTTCCCAAGTCATTTTTTAGCATGATAGTTGGATAAATTCCAAAATTGACAAAGGTAAAAACGGCCAATACCTTCACTGGCCACGTACCCCCGATCACGACTTACACAAAACATAATACATAAGTAAACACACACAACTATTTCTTTGAGGAAAAAAAACGTAAATGTCTGAACATAAGTGACGATATGCAATAGGTATCAATTAGAAGACACTGAAGACGAAATATAGCACCTATTTATTTACTTTGTCCTTTCCGAACTTATCTACTACGAGCATTCCTTAGCCGGTAAGGTCAGGCAGCCAATCGGATAGGGACGAAGGCCGCCCGTCCTCGGTGTGACAAGAGACTGTGTCCTGTTTCAAGATGAAGGCGTATTACGTGAGATCGAAATGACGTAACTGTGTTGAAACACAAGGCTATAGTAAAAGTAATTTTCTTCCAGCTCGTGTTTATCCCGGTTGTGTAACTCGTTAGCGTAGGAGGAACGAGGGTCAGCTGTTATTTATTGATTTGGCTAATTTCATTGGAGAAGTCCTCTCTCTTAAACTTTGTGATCTTTTCTTTTTACACAATTTAAAGAATGCTATGCGGCTTATATTAGTCTTAATTTGGCGGAACGGAATGGAAGCGCATACAATTGTACATTGGATAATAAACTTTTAAACGCACAAAGAGCCAAAAAAGTTCGACATCTCGAGAATTCCCTTGCAAAGAAGTCGTACTAATCCGTTCTCTGGCAATCGAAAATTGAGCTCTATGAATGTTAGAATCAACATACTAATTTAAGCTTTACGTCAAGTACCTTATGTTGGACTGAAACTAATGTAAAGTAAGCAGATTGTTTTGGACTACTTTAAGTTTACTTTGTAGAATGAAAGGTCACGTTGGGCTATGCCCAAATGCAGGTTAGACACACATCAAAAGTGTCTAGGGATCAAGTACCTACATTTTAGAAGATTGCAATCAAGAATATATTTTACAAAAATTGAATTCATTCATAATTTATTCAAAATGTGGTGATAAGTCATTGATACAGGCATGGGGTATTAGGTAGGAGCCCAATCCTGATTAGATTTGATTTAAATAAATCAGATTTTTAGCTAAAAATGTTCTTGATCCCTAGACACTTTTGATGTGTCCACCAAGTTTCGTCAAAATCTGTTACGTAGTTTTTTCGTAAAGTATAAAAATCTACATGTCACAAACTGTCACATTGGTTTTGTGTGTGTGTTTTCTGTCACTTGCTTACTTTAGCTATTTTAGACAGGTAATGCCTTGTGATTTCATCCACTACTCGTATTACTTCAAATTTTACAACATGTAGAGCTATACGCTTCCTAACAAAAAAAAAATTCTTAGCGGAAACTTGTCACAGACGTTAACTCAGCATCATCATTATCGAGACAATGATTAAAGTGTTGAAGACCGTTATTTGTGTTATTATTAGTTAAGTTTCTGTACTAGACTATGCATATATTACACATACAAACCTTCGTTTTAAATGATTCTATAAAAAAACCGCACAATCCGTTGAGTAGGTACTTTCTTCATACATAGGGTCAGACAGCGGGAAACGACTTTGTTTTATACCACACTTGGGTACCGTATTGTAGTGATTATATGTGTACAAAGATGGAAAAAAAACCCTCAGTGAAAATGTGGAGAAATGTTGAACAGAAGTATTATTCCCGTGTGCCTCGAGCAATAACGAGGGCCTATTCGCGAAGTGCTAATGAACAAGTACAATAATACTCTGTTTTCAGTCATGCTTATACTCTGTACAAAAGAGAACTGTCGTGGGATTTGCGAGTCGTGCACTGTGTACTTGATGAATGCCTTGATTTTGATGTACTTATCTAAATTAATATAAGTTTAATGAAAAAAAGAATCGACTACAACCAGTGCTAGTTGCCAGCACCTACGATTTTTTAAATTCCCCTCCATCATCAAACCCTGACGTCCTAATCATGTCACATTTGAATTATATATTCATTCCAACAAAGAAAGAAAACATCAAAATCGGTTCATAAACGTCGAAGTTATTCGCGATAAATTAGATTTTTTATCACAGTTTGTTCATCTAGAAAACGTTAACATAATATATATTTTATTTTTATTTACCCAAAACTTGGTGGGACGATTGAAATTACTTACTTAATCCTGAAATAGCAAATAGATTATTGTATATCAAAATTGCCACGTGATTATCCTGCTCCAGGGAACTAACTCCAGGTAAAACCACCGGGTTACATTTATTATCTTAATAATAATACTGATAATACTACTTAGTGTACCTAATATAAATAGAACGTTCTAAACAAACAGTTTTCTTTTTAAACCAACGACGTGTAGAGATATACGACCCAAATCTATCATTAATCTGTAAGACTTAAATGAATCGGTAATTATAACACTTTATTAGAATTAATCCGAATCACCAGAGACAATTTTATGAAAAAAAAATTACAACATCTTACCACTTTCATTTTATGGTCCTTAAAGTATATCTTCATGTCTTGATCTCGGCAACTCGCAATTTTTATGTACACCATAAAAATTCGAATCACTTTTTATCACCACTCGTTCAATAGATAAAAATGTATTTATATTGATTGATGTTTTGTCACTTCCGATTGATGATTGATAATGATTATTACTCAGGCCTCAATTCAGAAATAAAGATGTTAAAAAGATACTTAAATTCTATCAATTTTCGACACAAGAAGAAATCATGCGACCAGCTGAACTTAGATATATCACCAACTATGTGATCAAAATGTTGACGTGTTGTTAAAGATCAACAAACAAAACAACACTAAAAAGACTAGACTAGATCTAGCACTAAAACAGTACTCAAAACTAACTGACGTCAAACTTGATTAAAGCTTACTTAGAAATTTCAAGTAAGCTTCAAAGGTCAAAGAAACAATCGTAACGTAAATGCGACTATTGATGAATGCTTGAATCGGCAGAAGACAAGACAAAAATCATACTAGCATTGTATCAGACAAACATAAACTGTGTGTGTCTCCGCCTACCCCACTGATGTCACATTTAGACAAAACAACGTAATCACTGACCACGGACAACGCCGTGACGAGACAAAAACAACCTAAGCCTAAAAAACAATTCCTACAAAGATTTATGTGAGATAATTAACAGATAAATTACTTAACTCGGCACAAAACCCACGATCGGAAACTAGGTCTCAATGACAACACGATTTCGATACGACCTGAGAACATCCCACGCTATGCAAAACAAAACAACACAATATAATACAACCATCTAACACAAGTCACACCAAGAATTGCTACGGTGGAAAATGCTCCAGTTTCGCACGAATCCACAACGTTATAAGTATTTTAATTCAATTCTTCCGACGCGGTCTTTGTTCGTTATAAATTGTTTATTTAAACTGCGAAACGTAGTGCCGGCTAAGAAGCATGTAAAGGCCAATCCACACAGTGCGTTGCGTCGCAAATTTTGTATGAAATACAGCCCGTCGCGATGCAGTTGCATTAAAATACGAGATTTTTATATTGAAAATTTGCTATGCAACTCTGACGCCTGTGTGGACTGGCCCTAAGCTATTGTGATTTCAGAGGTACATTGTTGCTTTTGTTAGGAGACAAGAATACAATTTTGTTTATACAGTAAACCGAGTAGGCAGTCTATAAAATCAAGCATTTTAATGACCGGTAGGACAATTCCATACATTCAGATTTCTGAATCGCTTATATGAAATTAATTTCTCTTAATCGGACTAAAGACAATATTGAGTTTCTTTTTTAACTTACGGCAACTGTTTAGTTGATCTTAAATATAAGATTAAGAAATTGATCGTAAGAAAAGGTATTTATTACCTTATTACATTTTCACCCTTAGTAATAAACTCGATGAAACTTAAATTGTTACAGTTCTATTGAAACTGGTTATTCCGTATTTGACATGACAATTTAATTTGAGTTTAGTGTAACTGAAGATTAGTTAAACTGCGTTTATCAGTAGGACCCATTATGTACACTAATGATATAAGATTTTGTAAATATCTCAAAACATTTCATAGCAAATAGACGATTAAAAACAACACTAAACACGACGGAAATAAAAGTACGACGACAAAAGCACAAAACAAGTCTTTAAATAAATACCACAGCTTCTATTGACAACAAATAACAAACGTCCCCCTAAGTGATCACAGAAGTCAATGAATGGGGGGAGACCCTCGTCCTGCAGTAGAGTTCATGTGGCTGATGGTGATGAACTAACGTCCAACATACACAAACACAGTAGAATCATGTCGACAAATTATCGAACACGTTCACTGCAATAATTTGTTCAATTACATCACGCTGCAAAGTTTTGGGAACCGGCTAGGTAGAATCATCAGCGTGAAAATCGTTCAGGAATGCGAATAAGAGATTTTTATTGCCAGAAGAATGCGAAATGCAGCTATTTATCAGTTCAGTAAATTGCGTGTTGTGTGACATCGATGAGTAATCCAGAAGTACAGTGGACAACGTCGACAACAAGGTACAAACGTATTGCTATTTTTAACACAACAGGCGTTTCGGCCAAAAATTTTTTTTTTTTTTTTGGAATCGCATAAATCGCATTGTAAGCGAGAGTATTAAGATAATAAATTGAAATGTATACAATCAAGTTATTTATGTAGGTACATTAGATGTCATAAAATCTTTTTTTTATATTTTCATAAGATTTAATTTTTCTGTGAGTCCAGAGACGCTGGTTAGAAGCGATGCCAATGTGGAGAAAAGTGGCGGAACACGAGCATGAAGGCGGACATAGTACAGTCAGCAAAGCTATTATCTGAAACCGTTTTATATGCGTGAATCATACAAAAGGGGTTCAATTAGAGTAATGAAAATGTAAATTCAGACACAAAGACATAACACACAAGTGTGTGTTATGTACATTTGTGTTTATTGCTTTTACGATAAATGTCTAAGTGAGATAACAAAATATTTTTCATTACCACCCTAGGTATATATAAATATATAAAAGAAAATCGTGTCAGTTACACTATATATAAACCAAGAACGGCTGAACCGATTAAGCTGAAAATTGTTGGGGAGGTAGTTTAAGACCCTGGTCTTAAACTACACGGACATAGGATACTTTTTATCTCGATCCAGTGAGAAGCGTCGCTGTATAGATGGTGTTATATTTTGTATGAAATACTGAAACAACGCGATTGAAATCGCGAGGAATCTACTAGTAAACACATATAAGTACTTGAATCTTGATAATAACGATGACCACAATGACACAATATGTTTTTTTCTCAATTCAAGAGATTCATATTATTCTACAACGTAAGTGTTTTTCCATAAACATTCTATTGTCTTCTATCGTTCAGAAGAATCTACTTAATGGAGCGACCGTGACCTGGTTCTACTAATTGATACAGAGACAATAATACCTACTTATTTTAATGTCCATAGTTAATTTACTAATATCGTTTTTTAAGATGGCAGTCGTCTGAAATCTTAATAACAACCTTGAAGACACTTTGACACTGTTTTAAAAATTAATTAGAATAACGATTGCATTATGTGCAAAATTTCAAGTTCATATAACGTCGACAGAAGAATAATAAATAAAAGAATTAGTGTCTCAATATCAGTTTTTAGGTTCTAAATTGTTATTTTTCTTTTGTTACCTCTACATATTTACTGTATTAACCAATGATATACCTATTTAAGTTACACGAATAAATTACTTTTCTTTATTTCTTTCAATCATAACTCAGTGTAAGATAAAATCGGATAATTTCGCAATGTAAGGTTTAACGTCCATTGCTGGCAGAGATTTTGTAACAATTGTCAAAATGTGACATCAAGCGACAATGCAAGATAAACTAACCACTGTGAGACCATTGGGTAATAACATTGGCAATCTAGAGGTCCAAGAGTTAGTTTGAGTCCATTTTTATCAATGACGTCATTGCTATCAAAGAAATAAAGAAAAAACACCAATGCGACGGAACGACCTGAGTCTAAATATGAATTGATATCTCTGCATACTAAACTAACACCCACTTAGAGTAGATGCTATATTATTGTCTCTTTTATAAAAACTGGAATTGAGCGAGACAGACATACGTCGAGTAGAGAGATCGGACACGCTTGAGTAACGCTTCGAAAATGCATATATGTGAGCAATGCGTAGTGAAATATTTGAGATAGTCAGTTGAAAATACAATCATGAAATTGGAAGATTAAAATGTTGATTTCCTTTCGTATTTTCCCTAAGAAAAAGAAAGTGTTATTTGTAACACATACATACATACACTTCACGCTTGTCTCCCAGAGGGGTAGGCAGAGATTACAGATCTCTATTTATCACGGTCCTGACATACTCTTTTCGCTTCATCTACATTCATACATCTTTTCATACATGACCTCCGGTTTCGAGTACTCTACACGCCACATTTCGTTTCACGCCACCTAAACAAAATAACACACAACCTAAACAAAATAAATGACTTTTGATATATATACTAGCTGACCCGGCAAAGGCTGTTTTTCCAATTTCATTAAAATGTGTGCGAAAAAAATAAGGTATAGGCAGTGGCGTGCACTGGCTTTTACGACAAGGTAGGCAGTGATCCCCAAGGATTGACACCTATGTATAGGTAACTTGTCTTTAGGAAAAATAGGTCTACTATCTACTCACCCACAAAACACAGGACCTTCGTTAGCCTATGTCGTGAGTACAACAGAAAAAGATCTAGCAGTAACTCTATTATTAGGTCAGGAAGCCAAAGTACTAAGGTAGGCAGTGTCTTCTTGCCTATATGGTGTACACGCCACTGGGTATAGGTATTAGATACCCCTCTGCATGTTAGTAGTAAACAGTTTTTTACTCTCAACAATAGATTTCGAACGTTACACACATTGCTTAGGTATGCCGGAAGACTAATGTTGTACTGAAACAGTCAGGAACTATGTAATTCCACACTCATAAAACGTGCATTTATACAGTAATTAATCGATATAGTCGTTAAACTTTACGTAGAAGGTAGGCACTAAGAGCCGGAAGAATTACGATAAACAACAATACAAATATATATAAATTCCGATTCATATACAGAGTGCAAAAGGACCCCGTGCAATGGTCGAATCGTTGTTGGGCTCGTCAATATGAACAACTTTTACTATGGGGACAAAGTGGGGAAATGAAAATAAAATCTTTAATCTCCATACAAAATGGCATCTCCCGAGGCAAACAATTCTCTGTTTTTTATGGAGACGAAACATTTTTTTTTCCGTTTCCCCGAATATGATACGACTACGAACAACATGTGGACGAAATACACTTCCTATTTCTCTACACGAAGTTGATATAATATGGCCAAAATATCAAATAAGTTCAGGACTTTGAAGGTAAGACATACACATGAAGACCTAAGCTTGTCCATTCAAGCGAACAGTACCGGTCCTGGCATGGACTATGTATATTATTAACTTTTTCATCGCCAATGTTTTATAAATCAGACACATTTTGAAGTTTATGATTATCAGAGCAGAATTCAAAATCGTGAAAACAAAATCAATCTTCCAGCAGTCAAAAGGCTTCAACAATCAAAACAAGGGTAATAGCACTGCCATTCCTAGACAAACAAAAACCTGGATAAAGTCCTACAAAGTCGTCACAAAGCATATGCAATAACTCTTACCCAAAACTAAAAAGCTAAGAAATAACTAAAAAAAATCAAAATAGGAAATCAAATCATTCACATAACAAAACAATCGCACGACAACATGAACTGTCATCAGAAATCGCAATAAACTATATCAATATAAAAATTCATACTAAAACGTTCTTTGAAGTTACTGTTGAAATAAAAAAAAATACAAGTCGAAATCACATGACACTGGCACTGTAATAATAACATTACATGGATGAAAACAACACGAAATCTGCGCGTACGCACGAACGCGTCGAACGAGTAACTGGCTGGCTATTGCATAGACTATTCGCTGTGTGATATGAAAGTAGCATGGAACTAATGATACCGTGGCATTGTGCAGTGGGGGCATTCTGACTAGAACATTTTGCACTTTGGTCTAAAAGAAAAACAAAGGATTTTTGCAATTTTTTTTTAATTTCGTTGATACTGCAATTGCTTCCTCTCCTGTCAAAGGAAATGGGATCAAACAGCATAAACGGTAAACCCAACAAGAACCATAACCAATAAGCGTTAATCATCTGGCATGTAACTTCCTAAGTATAAAAATATTTTAATTTTAAGTAGGTAGTAAAACCATAAAGCGACGTGACGTTTCACAAGTACCTATCTGATAAATCCGGACCATTATTGAGCGTCTGTGGTCCAGTTGGTCGGATACTTGACTTGTAACCGGGAGGTCGCGGGTTCGAGTCCTGCTAATGGGCGTGTACCAATGGGACTCTTTTTCAGAGCCTATATACGCAACGCAACGCTTGTACAGTGAAGGACAATATCGTGATGAAAGCCGCACACAACAAGGTGTGTGAACCCTATAACAGCGATAGTGCTCACCCCCTGTCACGTTGGGTTAATACGCTTGGTGAACCATGGGCATTTGCTTAAGCAAGTGCCTCTGCTTATCCCGCTTTGGGATTAAAAGGCGTGAAGTGTATTTTATTTAATTTTATTATTTAGCTAATAAATCGTTTGAATATCTGTACAACTAAGTTACTTCTCTTATGAACAAAAGGTCAAACGTTCAGTCGCTACATGATATATCTAGTAGCTGAAAAGGCAAATGTTGTTTTGATAATATACATTATTGATAATGTTTCCATGCTAGTATTTGCATTTATCAGTGGCGTGCACACCATATAAGCAAAAATACACTGCCTACCTTAGTATTTTGGCTACCTGACTTAATAATAGAGTTGTTGCTAGAACCTTTTTTGTTGTTCACGACATAGACAAGTGCTGTGTTTTGCGGGTGACTATATATACCTATATTTCGTGAACAAAAGTTACCTATACATAGGTGTCAATCCTTGAAGATTCCTGCCTACCTTGTTGTAAAGGCCAGTGCACGCCACTGGCATTTAGTATACATATAAACCTTCCCCTAAAATCGTTCTATTTATTAAAGAATTAATTGTGTACTTTCAAAGATCTAAGCATACATAGGGACCGACTTGATATATAAACCTCCACCAGTTCCGTCATTTACAAAAATGAACTAGGCCTCTTTTGTAAATTTAATCATAACACAGTTAATAAACCAATACATAGTATAAACAAAGTTTCTTACCGCTGTCGGTCCCTATGCATGATTTAAAACTACTAAAAAAAAAATTCAACTACTTTAAAACTACGGAGGTATGTAACGGATTTTGATGCGGTTTTCTTTATTAAATAGAGTGATTCTTGAGGAAGGTTTATATGTAATATGGGCGTAAAATAGGAGAGATAACCTGTGAATAGTGTATATTGGCAAAACAACGTTTGCTAAGTCAGCTAGTAGACGAATATCAGAATGAAGCAAATAGACGCGCGCTCTCAGAGAAGGGCCAAATGCCGAGATGAAGGTAGGGCTCGGGTGGTGGTAAGGTCAGCCCATTTACCAATAAATAACTACACTACCTTATTGAATATACCTTAGTGGCGGTCACTTTCTGAGGTTAGGATTTTTTTTTTTCGTTCCCAAGGAATACTCTCCACTGGTGAAAGAATAATTGAAATCTGTTGCACTAGTTGTTTTTAGTTAAGCAAAAAATACAATTTTTTCAGTCGGATAAAAAAACTATAAATCCGTTTCTATGTATGTCTTATCTACTATTTGTACTTGTCAATATTATAGATCCTGTATAAATAAAATATCATTTAGGTAAAACTCTTATGATGTGACACAAAAAAACAATAACCTTAGTGTGGTAGAATATTTTCTTGGCCTTTTACGTTACAAAAACCTGGATTAAGTCCTGGAAAGTCTTCACAAAACATATGCAATAACTCTTACCGTACCTAAATATTTTGTTTATCTAAGTAATGGAACCTCAGACCAAAAACAACTAGACTTGTAATCCGAAACTGACGTCTAGAATAAAATGAGACAACAATATAATTAACATACAGGAAAGAAAGAGCAAGAGATATTTAACTTCTACCCCCTATGCCTGTACGGCGTATGGGGGTATTGTATTGTTCTTCTGGATACAATCTGTCAGTCACTTTTACTACCAAACCAAAATTACAGTTTGGATCCATAAGTACATGAAACTTCCATACATATTGTTTAGAAAGAGAAAGACTTAGGGTGCTACGCGGTATGCAAGTATGCAATCTTTGAACCAACAAGTGAATTGACAATCATCAACGTCAACACGTCATACTTCCAATAAACACATCAATTACAACTGCTTCAATACCAAAGATATTTGTAAAGTGACCAATTCTTCTTCAACGGCGCTCTAACGCTCACCTGTCAAACATTTAGAAAAAAACGACGGGTACAACCGACCGAGTTCAAAAGGTACCGATCGTTGAACAAACTATACGTTGTTCTAGAAGGCTTTTTGATTTAGTTTCGTAACGAAATTGTCGCGTATTTTTGTATCGACAGCACGCGATACAATGATAGATGAAATCATGAAAATGCTTTACGAGATAGCGGTGTCACGGGCGGTTGGCTTAGCTACTCATCTCGGATTATTTATAATGTGGTGATATATGTATTAGTGTTGCCGCTCGATAGGCCAATATCGATTGTCTATCGATAGTTAAAAATACATGTACCCCGCTCGAAAGTATCGATATTGCTTTTGCTACAACAACAGCGTTTATCAGCAATGCTATCGATGGTGTCGATACTCTAGTGTATTTTTGACGTTCAACAATCGATAGTAAAACTTGATTTTTCCGCAACACTAATACGAGTATATTCATACGGAAATATTCTAATAATAACATAATGTTCAACAAAAAAGAACTAAAAAGTAAAACTCCCTATTATTAAAAGTTTCCTATATCTCTGGGACGTCATATTAGATCATGGTTTCGTTATCATGGGATCGGCCTATGGAATATTTCTTTTCCAGCAGTAAATGTCTTTCCAAAGACGGTTTCGTTTACTTTTTTCAAATACACTATACTATACTTAAAACCGAATTCAGAAAGTTTTTTTTTTAAGAAATTTCAAAAGGCCGTAGTCATCACAAATTTAAAATGGTTCATATCGACTATGAACTTGCAATACATCCTATATGAACCGTCCGCATGATACAAGTTTGATTAGTATAATATACATACATATATTATATGTCATATAGTTCTATAGCTTTTTAATCTTATTTTAAAAAGTAGTAGTTAGTCTTATTTTAAAAATTGCATATGAACTTTTAAAATCAGATTTCAAGTCGACAGCCAGTTCAAAGTCAACATGTTTCAGCATTCAGATGTCGAAGCATCCCCAGGAATCGATTTACGTAAATTATAATCCTTTTCTGTGACAGTAAATCAGACACAATAATAATTTACACCCCTTCACTTAAACGACATTGCTATTCGTTAGTGGCTTAGGCAAAATCTCTTACCAATTAACTTTAATTTATACATTGAATAAATATAAGCACGAAAGCGCGACACCTGGTGCTGAGTTACCTCATGAAGCTACTGTTTGTTCACGAACCATTGCGCTTTCAACTTCAGCGCGAGGTTATGGCTTTTTCGTATTAAATTTCGAAATAATTTCGGTCGTTTAGTTGTCACTTTTCTCTCGGGCGGATGCAATTATTTCTACGGTAATAAATTATACATCAGCGGATTCGATCGAATCATGTTCTTCTTACACATCGTGTGATGCGTTTCTGGCCCATTAGGATATTTCCAAAAAATAGGTCACGAGACAACAGACAGGGAATTTAAAACTTGGACGTAATTCAACCTCATAGTGAACGTATAACAAGAAGTAAAACAATTATCTCGTCGGTTTACTCAGACTCCAATTATACGGAATTGCTAAATTCCACTAGGATTCCGCTGTAACGCCAGGCAATGCGAAAAGTTTTTACCTCAGCATTAGTGCGGAAAACTGGTGCAAATCGGCTTTTATTTCACCGTACAGACAGTTTAAAAGTTTCCTTTTTACGTGACAGAACTTTGGTCTGCTGTTGTAGTTTGTTTCTTTTAGAGGTATTTTTTTAAATTACGGACATGCCCACCATTAGCCAAGCTCCTACCCTTTCGGCGTACGGGCCATTCTCAGAAGACGTACGGGCATACTTGCAACTTGTTTTTCAGATAACTATCGGGGGGCTCAATCTCCTCCAATATGCAGAAGTGTACTACTTACCTTACGTTTATTTTGCCCTCACAGGGTTCAAGTTTGATACTTTACAATTGATTTAAGAACTTTTCTGAAACATTAATAAACGAATTGAATTGGTGAATATAAGGATAGCTAAGGGATAATCGAAGCGCAAAAGAATTTTTCAACTGGTTTTGTTGTAGTGACTGTTCAGGACTTTCAAGCAGACATGGGACTTTTTCTAAGCAGATGCCAGAATATCACCAATGTAATAAAACAAGAAATCGTATTTACAGCAGTATTCCAATCAGTCAAAACTGTGAGTCATTCACTAAGGAGCCGACAAGGACGACTGCGGTGCTTCAAAATAAACCACCGACATATATGGCAGCAAAATTGATCTACGCCACTACCGAATATGGAAGCGGAACCCTGCCAAGAAATGAGGTCAGGACCCACCAAGAATATGTTTATTGTCTTCTCTAAAAATATACACACATATGTACCTACACAATGTACCGTTATTTTTACACATTAAAAACGATGGGCATGTAATTTAACAGTATAAATATAAAGGATGGAGACTTCGTGCCGTTACCTATAATAATTAGCGTCATCCCTTTTCCCTAAAACTAGACTTTCTTTTTTGGTGGTGTTGGTGGCAAATTAAGGTGTATATTCTAAACTGAATATGTAGATACTAACTCAAATACCACTTAGACATAGTTTGTCTTTTTTTACAAAAAAAACAACGTAAGAGCTTATTAAAAATTCCTTACGGTGAGATCTATGTTTGAGTAACTTTTCAGTATACCGGCTTAAGACACTAGAAACAAATGAAGGGTCAGTAATAAATCAGAGCTTCAGAAAGTTTCAGGAAATACACTTCATTTGCATTTCTCTAGAGATATTACGCATTCAGTAAGCGTTTGCAATTTTTCATATCGATTCAACAATAAAACAATGACGACCTAGTTTATGATATCAGTTGGATGGATGCTGTTTCAAGATAATGTTGGAATGTTATCTGATATCGAATTCCAAGTATCCGTTTTCCCGAAACTCGAAGTAAATTGAAAGGAAAAAAATCTCTTAGTGTATTTCCATAAATATAATTGAATATTGAATTGAGGTATATACCTCGTCGTAAGTTTTGAGCGTAATTTTGAATTTGGAATGTTAACTTTTAACTTTTATGATTGACAGATTCATTTCTTTTAATTTTCTCGCGATGGAGGGAACTAAAGAATTACGTGCGACCGTTATTCGCTACATAAGGTAGGAAAAAAACCAATGGAGATTTTCCGTGAGATGAAAACTTTTGGAGTGAGCCGTAACTTCGTGTATTACACTATTAAACGATACAAGGAGACAAGTTCTTTGCAAGATCGTGAAAGAAGTGGTCGGCCACGCTCTGTGAGGACGCCTGCGAACATCAAAATCATCAGAGAGAGACTTCGCCGAAATCATGTCGCACTCAGAAGAAACTCGCTCTGCAGACTAATATTTCGCGCGTTTCAGTGAACAGAATACTGAAATATGATCTGAAGGTAAAGGCGTATAGCCGTAGGACAGTTCACTTTTTAAACGATCGCCTTCGTAAATTGCGACGCGAACGTTGTCCAATACTGTTTAAGAGACACGATGCGAGGAAGATACTCTTCACCGATGAGAAAATCTTTACTGTCGAAGAAAAGTTCAATCGACAAAATAATAAAGTGTATGCCAAAAGTAGCAAGGATGTCCCAGCTTCAGCACGGAATGTCTCGCGGTCTCATCATCCGGCCAGTGTGATGGTATGGTGGGGAGTTTCGTACGAAGGGTCACTCCACTCCATTTCTGCCAAAAAGGCGTCAAGGTGAAAGCCAAGAATTACCAAAGTGACATCTTAGAGTCTGTCGTGAAACCCCTGTCTCATACTTTATTTCACAATAAGGATTGGGTTTTCCAGCAAGACTCGGCGCCATCCCATAAGGCAAAATCCACCCAAGCTTGGTTGCGAGAAAATGTTCCGGCCTTCATCGCGGCGGACGAATGGCCCTCCTCCAGTCCCGACCTCAACCCGCTTGATTATTCTTTATGGACGGAATTAGAGCTCAGGGCCTGCCGAAAGTCCCACCCAAACTTGGAGTCATTGAAGCGAGCCCTTGTCCGAGAAGCAAAGCTAATTCCGCTGGAAAAGATTCGTGCCGTAATTGATGACTGGCCAAATCGTCTAAGGGCCTGTATTAAAAACAGGGGCGGTCATTTCGAATAACAATTATATTTTATTGTTGATAAGTGTCTATTTAATCTGCACGGAAAAATTTAGAAATATAAGTAAATTATTAAAAAAGTTATGCAACTTTTATTTCGTCTCAAAACTTATGAACACACGAGGTATAGGTAATTATTTCATTAGGAGGAAAGACTTGTATTTTTGTATTGGGTTATCTCAGAAGCATACTTGAACTTTACACCTGTCTCCTAAAGGGGCACGCAGAGACTGCAGATCTCTATATGTTACGATCCTGACAATATTCCTTTCGCTTCCTTTAACGCCATGTTCCGCCAGGACATCATCAATCTGGTCGATGTATGCCCTTCTGGAGCGACCTCTACTACTGAACTGATTTCAATATTTTTATTTTACTGCCTGCCTGAGTAACTTAACCTCCAGACCATACTGCGCAGGAAACACAGACCCCGGAAAGACATTCCATATCTTAATTCACTCTTTTCTAACTGTTCGCCTAAGATCATGAACATGTTAGGTAGATTTTCTTCAATGAAACCCGCATAAGAAATAGTGTGTGAACGGCAATGGATTAAACACTATAATATTATTGTTACACACATCAAAAGAGTCTAGGGATCAAGTACATTTTAGAAGATTGCAATCAAGAATATATTTTACATAAACTGAATTCATTCATAATTTATTCAAAATGTGGTGATAAGTCAATAATACAGGCATGGGAAATTAGGTAGGAGACCAATCCAGAAGATAAGATTTGATTTATTATAAATTAGATTTTTTTTTTAGAGCTAAAAATGAACTTGATCCCTAGACACTTTTGATGTGTGTATTAAATAACTACGCTTCTTGATATGTAACATTTTCTTGGCAAATGTCTCAGTTTATCCCACTATCGCGTTCAGAGAGAGGCGTGAGCGTATTAGTTTTTGGTAAGTACTGGCCCCTTCTCTTATAGTAATATTGTTTACGGTGTGCGACAGTGAGAGAGATACTACTCGTCCTGCGCTGTCCCTGTCACACAGCCAAAATTACAATAATATCCTCTATATGACCTCATGCTACGGGAGCAGTAAGTAGTTTATTAATAAAGACAAGGTTCGAAAAAAAAATTACATCTCTTTAGACAAATACCTCGATTAAATAAGATTTTTTCACAATTACAAAGTTTTTAAAATTTATTTTAATATATCTGTGTCAAATCTTGCTACGAAATTAATGTATAAATGTTGTTTATCAAAGGGTGATCTTCTGTTTGAAATCGTACACGATGGGTTAGCATCGATATTTTTAGGTATGACTATTTTTTATTCAGGAGTTCGGGAAATCAAAGACACCGCCGTGTTCTTAACAAAGTAAAAAAACACCCACATATACAGCAGTGGTGTAAAGCTATATAGCTCCATTCGAGTCTCTGTTACTTAATCCACGTTTATCAATCTTTTCATGACTACACATATCGGTTTAGTATAGTACATTTTACCCATTTGTGAAAAAAAAAACGTTTACTAACTAGCTGACGTATATCAACTTATGCCAGTTTTTTGCCAACTTATGCTCGTATTTTAACAAGCCTTTGAGACCTTCCCTACAGTAACTGTGTTCTTTATGAATACTAGAGTACGTTACAACTCTAAACCCCTTACAAATAAACGCCCTGTCATTTATACAAAGGTTATTATAGGACTACTGACATTAATTACTGCTTATTTGACAGATAAATGACAAGTTAGTACGTTACATACTTTAACCTCCTTACTTATAAACGCGATGTCACTTACAGGTATATTACAGTTCTATTGAAACTGGTCATTCCCCGTATTTTTTTTTTCAATTCAATCTAATTTCTTTATTGTGTTTTACAGTGGTACCTACTCTTAGATGGTAAGTTAATGATTAGTTCAATTACATTGTAGATCCTGATGGACACAGCAATATGGCGTAGGAGAGAGGCAGATTCAAATTCACTATCTACTATATAAAACCGCATTCAAATTCACTGCTTAGTTTTAAAGATCTAAACATACTTGCTGCATACTAGCTGGGACAGACAGCGGGAGGCGACTTTGTTTTTATACTATGTATTGACGAGGCAGAGTCCTCTGTTCATGTAATTCTGGCATCAAGAAGCCAGTTATGAGATATCTGAGTCATCGTTGCTTTAGGTAGGTTGTTGATCGAGTGATTTTCGAAGTTCGCTCCTTATTCGCCCTGCGCCTGGGTCGCCGGTGCTGATCTGTACTTGACCTAGTTGCATACGATTCACCACAGGTATGGAAAGAAGCTGTGTGGGTAATATTGGTACCTACTTTTGTAGATTACCGGCGGCGCAGTGTTGCTCGCGACTAATATAATTTCCCGTGGGAACTTCGGGATAGCAGCGTATATCGTTTCATTTTTGCGGTTTCCTATGGATGCCATTATCGGAACTAAACCAAATTTAAATAGGACCAAATGTGTGTCGGCCGAATGGGCCACGAAAACAAAGCGTGCAGATCGATTAATACACGCGCGCAAACGATCAGAGGCACACAGTTTAGTATTTATTGTTAAAACCTTTCAAAATTATATAATATATCGTGAATTTGTAAACTATTTATAATTTTTAATCTAATTTTCAATGTATAAGCATGTCTAGTTTGAATCCGAAGGAGCAGGTTCCCCCTGGTACAGGTTTTTTTCTTAAACTTAATAGGGGGATCCTGGAAACATATTGTAATTGATTTAATGAAAAAATAAATTAATTTGAATTAATAAGAGCTAGCACGTTACTAACACACACTTACACGCACAGTCCTCACACTTATGTAATTTGACTATACAGTATGTTTTTTTTCTGACTGTCACTAAGCCTTAAGATTTAGTGACATGCTTTGCTTGCCACGTTGGCTGACATCGGAGAATGAAAAGAAACACTCTGTATTCGTAAAAATTTATACTCAGTTTTTTTTAAAACTGTTATTCAGTCACTACACAAGAGCATCGTGTAAATTTAAGATGCCAGCTCTTATTAATCGATCTATACTTACGTGGTCAACAAAGCCCGTGGGCTAAAATATGTGGGTTAAGTTGAGTATATAATGGTCATAATTATAGGCTTGTACGGATTAAATGTTTTCAATACCACCCCAAAAACTATCAAAAATGACGCAACTACGAAACTATTTGAACCGATTAGGCTAATTTTAATCTCGAATTATTCGTGGAAGAGAAGGTAATATTCCAGGGACGGTTGAGAAGATGTCTTTCTTATGGTACATAGATACTTAGGGTACAAATCTTCCTACGACAAAATAAATGTTAGACTGGACAGCTAGTTTTTAAATATATATTCCGAATATCACCCCAACAATAAAATTGACGCAAGTTATAAATATCATAGACACACCTACTGTCCAATTGAATAGTCTTTTCATGAATATTTGAATAGACACTAACTGTCAAACTTCATAAAAATATAGATAAAAAATACAAGCAAAAAGTAAACTACTATTATAGAGTTTTTTTTTTTGCATCAATTATTCATAGAAGCGTGGGTTTTAATAGAATTGTGTCCGTTAGAAATTCACTTTTTTCAAGAAAGGAAGTTGTATGTTTCTATATAGAAACATACAAACCAAAGTCCTAGACATAATAGGGTATATACCCTACAGAGTGACTTTGGTTCGGAGCCATCGTCCATAAACGACAAAAGAAAATGTATGTCGTCATTTATTATTCTAAAGAAAAAAGAACCGGACTTACTAGTCGCCCCTACAATTTTTCAAAGTTACTCTCGAATTATCTGGTCGGCCATCAATCACCAAACTTATTTATTATCATGGGACTACTTTTGAAACATCTTCTTTCTAACACAATTATATTTTAGCCCTGTGGTAATGGCGAATAGAATACATGGGAGGGAACCCTCCAGAGGACGTGCAGCAGCGCTCTCTGTGAGTTAAACCACAACACCACTGCGATCGTCAACGCGCCTGCCAAGGCGCTTTTTGGTATTTCTCCCCCCAAATTATCATGGAACTCAAAGGGAAAGGCCCCCAGTCCAGTAGTGGACGTCAAGTGGCCAATAATGACGAAGATGAACAAAAAAATAATCATCAAAATCGGTTCATAAACGGCGAAGTCAGCCGCGATAAACATTAAAGATTTTTTTTGAAGTCGCTAAAAGTACAATCGCTTGAAAAGTACAACATTATTTTTTCGTGTCTGGTAAATGACACTCGCCAAAATTTTATCAAGTGGTGAGCAGATTTTGTATGTTTAGATTTTGATGCGGTTTTCTTAGATAGTTGATAGTGATTCTTGGGGACGGTTCATATATAAAGGGTGTCCCAAAATAGGCACGTCACACTGACACCGTAGGTAGATGGGACTTAGTCGAATCGAATAAGCCTAAGTCCCATCTACCTACGGTGTCAGTGTTACGTGCCTATTTTGGGACATCCTGTATAATACATAATATAATAGGATAGAAACACTGTTGGTAATGTATATTGGCAGTATATATTACATAGTTTAAAACAAAATCGCTTCGCGCTGACTGTCGCTTTGTATGCTTATAGGCAAACTATATGCCTCGCGGAACGCCAGCGGGGTAAGACGTAGGTGGGCGCGGAAGAACTCTCAGACCTTTGCGGGGGTAAAGAGGCGCGCGCGGGGCGGGGTTAACAAGTAACATTGCTCAGTACGCTAGCAGCTTCCGTGGCGTACAGTCGGCCTATTGGTTACGGACACTCGAAACAAAATGTAAACAATGTATACTGGCAAGGCAACGTTTACAGGATCAGCTAGTGCTAGTTCTAAATAAATTGTTAGTATACAGTTAAGTTTGATAAAGTAAATATGTGTAGACATAATGTGAATGTCCTCAAAACAGTTGTGATAATTTATATAATATTTACTTACTATACTAAATTACAGAACTATTTCAGCATTCAGATCGTTAAAGTATGCCAAGATGAAAAATTGCACAATTTTACATAATAACGTCGTAAATAACCATATTAAGTGCAACTTCAAACCTAAATTAGCATCAGTAAAAGGTAAAGTTTAGGCATAAAAAAAAGAATAATATATTACTTTTTACAGTTTTAGATTAAGTCCTAATTTCAATTACTGAGTTAACATTATATGCTTGAGTTACTCTGGTAGTCTGGGTTTTTTATCGGTCTGTTCGGAGTTTGCCCGGTTTCTGATTTTGCCGTTTTGTGAACTCCGTGTAATTTATAGAGATTAGCCCTCCTTTAAACAACACCTTATTATTTGTTTGTACTTTGCTGCCTTTTTTGCTTTCCAACTTTTATCTACCTACTTAAATGTTTTCTAAACGCTGACAAACTTTAAAGAATGAAGAACCCACTTCAATCATCATATTTTTACATATTTGTGGTTTTCTCATGGATCCCATTGTCGGAACAAAAAACAAAATTAAACGGAACTAAACTTGAAGCATTAGATTTCGAATAATCATCCAAATCGGGTTGACCCAGTCAAAAATTTTGAGGTAATAAACAGAAAAAAATACCGAAGAATTGAGAACCTCCTCCTTTTTGAAGTCGGTTAAAAAGACTGTGTCTAAACGCCAGTATCCCTCGAACGCACAACACGTCACAACTATATTATTCAGGGATAATCCCACCACCACCCAAGCCCTACCTGCCTCTCGGCGTACGGGCCATCTACTTGCTTTTGCCTCTTTTCAACGCACACGTTTTCTTGACTCCATACAAATTATCTTTATCCGTCCCTGTTTTATTGCCAACTTCCAACGTCACAACTATAGCAGCAAAATATTTATTTGTCATAGTTCAAGTTGTTAACACACGAAAAGTATGCTCCGTAAAAGCTTTTTGGGTAATAAAGTGTAAATGCCAATAAACACATCAATCTAACGATAAACTCTTAACACGATTTAAAAAAAAAACAATTTCCAACATAGGCACGGGAGAGCCATCAATCCTCTCCAACCATCAAGCAGCCACTTAAAACTATTAAGCGACAATCAAAACGGGCCGTTTATGGTAAGATCGAGCGAGCGCGCAACAAACCAAATTATACCCGTCTTAGTGGCTTATAGTTTAATGATTACTCGACCGATTACGGGATGTCTTTATAGGTTGGATAAATTGGTGGCGGTTATTGGCACAGATGCTAGTGAAAGGCTAAACAATTAGAGTGATATACTTAAAAAAAAATATATTCTTGTCAAGTAATTAACGCATTTTGTTTGTATCCCAAAAAAGTACTTATATATAATATATATACACTTCACGCCTTTAATCCCAAAGAGGGGTAGGCAGAGGCACTTGCTAAAGCAAGTACCCCACGGTTCACCAAGCGTATTTAACCCAACGTGACAGGGGGTGAGCCCATCGCCGTTATAGGGTTCACACACTTGTGGTGTGCGGGTTTCATCACGATGTTGTCCTTCACCGTACGAGCGTTGCGTTGCGTACATCGGCTCTGAAAAAGAGTCCCATTGGTACACGTCCAGTAGCCGGACTCGAACCCGGGACCTCCCGGTTACAAGACAAGTGTCCGACCAACTGGACCACAGACGCTAAAAAATACTAAAAGTCGCTAAAAAGTACTTATTCAATACATAGTATAAAATTGCAAATTTAAAAAAATACCCCCGATTTAAAATATCCGTACCCTTTCATTTGATTGACTTGAACATATTTGTATCAAGTCGACTTTTCTCCCCACTTTCAACCCTCATAACTTTTGAACAAATTATCAAATTTTCATTTAATAAACAGATTCTAAATATACATACGTGTCGTGCTCTTTCATTTGATACACCACTTGGACATATTTATTCAAGTAAAAAACAAACGTCGAGTAAAATAACAAAAGTAAGCTCGAGCTTGGCTTTGACTATATTCGCGCCTCTATACCCAGTGAACAATATTGAGTTGAAATCACATTTCTCTACCAACTGTTTCGAAGCCCTTGATAATTTTCAACACTCTTAATCAGCTTAGTACATTTAGATTACATGTTTAGAAATGTGGGGAAACACACTGGGGGAATGTTTCTAATGATCGTTTAACCAAAGCCGTCGTAACAACAGAAAATTCATTGTATTTCACTATCCATCAATGTGTTTAATAAAGCTTTGACTTTTACCTCAGTACAGGTTTCACTGTACGTGTTCACTGGCCAAACATGAACATGTCTCGGATATGTTATCGTTCATGGATATGTGTCATGAACGCTGGTTATCTGGTATTTCACGAACATGTCAAACACCTTTTCATGTTCATGTTCGCGAACCAAACGTTTTGCATGAAACTTGGATGTGGAACATCCTCTGCCTGGCGTATTAGGCGTCCTAAAAGGGGTCATCTGGGCCGTAGCAGCACCAGCGATAAAGGAAGGCCAACCCCCCCGGGGTTTTAGTCAGTAAAAGTCTGACACTACCCCGTCCCCTTCCACATAGCGGCGGAGTGTCCATGGAAAAAGAATGTGGAACAACTAGTAAATAAGAAGTCAGAGGTAAATAGGTACCTAATGAACAAATGTGCTCCATCGTAGACCACATCGCTGCTTAACATCAATGGGACAAACGCTTGTTTACAATAATTTAAAAAAATGGCTATTGGGAACGTACGGAATTTAGTTTCCAATTTACGAGTAAAAAAAAAAACTTCCTACCTATCTGAACCATATCTATCTATATAAATAAAATTCAAAGTTCTGACTAATTCGCTCATCACTAAATCATCAACGCACACCACAAACCCTTGACCCTTAAAAATTTAAATTTTCCTTTCATGACATTTACGTGAGATAAGATAGTATTCTTTTCTAATTCATACCTTTAGAAGGTAAAAGGACGTTCATACTTACATAGTAACAGAAAAACACTATTAGTAACGCATATTGCCAAAACAACGTATGCCAATGTATGGTAAGCTAGTAGTGGCGAAGCTAGGAGGTAAGCCGGTAGTGAAAAATAGGCACTTAACCAATGCTTAATTAGATTTTTTATTTGTCTTACTTATTTGAGCTGTAATAAGTCCCTACGCTACTTAATTTCCATGACAATATTTGTTAATGTGTCTGGCATAGGCTCTTGTACTACCGGCTTACCCTATGACAAAATAAAATCCTAACTTTTTTCCCGAAAGTCGTATAGTTTCAGTACCATCAGGACAAACACCCTCAATGCCAATCGGTGACGCATTTCTCCGTTTGTAAAACATGACAAAACACATAAACGAATTAACATAATCCAGTGCAGCCGTACAAAGGCTTGTGCCCCGGTGCAGTGTTGCAGAGAACAATACTGTGTTGAACCACTCTGTCGAGAAGATTGAGCACGTTTCCTTCGCCAATTCGACGAGATAACGTTGAATTAGCTCTATTTTGTGCATAAGATTTGCATTTTGGGAAAATAAGTTCATTTTCTTGAAGCAAGTGACTATTTGTGTATTATGTATGTATTTTAAGACTGTGAATGTTATGTAGCATAATTTTCTTCTAGTATTCTGTTTTTTTTTAATACAAGATGTTTTAAAAGATTTTAAAATCTGTTTTACGACGCATTGCGTTTATTATTTCGTATCATACCTTTACTATGTTTACGAAAATGACAGATACTAGCGTTAGTGCATAAGACTCTGTTTTCTTAGGAACCTTAACGTTTTTGAAACTTTGTCATCGCATATCTTCGTTAGGGATAATAGGATTCTAGTGTTGTTGGGTTAAATAAGTCGTACAGCGTAAAATGTTCGGTACATTCGGAGCCTACTTAAAGCAAATAATCAAATATTTCTTGTTTGTAACACTTATAAGCAAACAACTTGACAGAGAGCATGCTTGTAAATATAGTCAAAAGTAATATCTAATTGTGATATTTATCTTAAACGTAATACTATAAACGATTACGAATAGCTGTAATGACCCCCGTCGCATCTCCTCTTCACCTAGCATACCGGGGCTCTCTGTTAAATTGTTTACCTATAGCACTTACTTAAAAATAAACACTCACCTCTGCAAAACCATTATCGAGTCCAGTATCAGCAAGGATGTCTTCAAAAAGGAGATCAGCCTCGCGAGGTGAACACAAATTACTGAGTAACTCACTAAACCTCTCAACTTTACGAACACACACAACACTCAAGCCGTTAGCATCTTCATCCACATGTAACACTGATTCTACATTAGGAACATCATTTACAACAACTTCGGCTAAGGAATGGCCAGAAGCAACATTTCCCGAGCGTGTATCTTCTTTCTCGTCTTTGAGTATTATACTTAGATTCAAATCATCATCATCGTTGACAAGCACATCTTCAATTCCATTGTCGTTGACTACGAGGTTATTAAATAAATCTTCAAATTCGTGTTTTATAGGTGAACCGTTAATGTTACTATCAGCTAAAACTTCATCTAATGTTTTATCGTCGTCTATTGTAGTGTCGACGCGATTCTTACTAATAAGCGTATTTTTATCAATTTCCTTGTTTTTCTCTTCGTTTTGAGCATTATTTCCTTTAGGACTAAATTCTTTTTCTAATTTATTAGTGGAATGTTTAGGTTTCGTTCTAATAGCACCAATGTCTTTTCCGTAACTAGTTGTTGATAAATTTTTGACATTCTCCTTGCCCTCTTGGCTTAGTCTTCGCGTTGTCTTTTTATCTCTATCTATAATTTTAGTAGTTCTATTTATTTTAGTTTTATCATCTATTAAGTTAGTGGCTGAAAAACTTTTATTGCTATTTCTAGGAGAAGGCGATGAGTCCGATTGGCTGGAAGCAGCTGCAGCACGGAGGCGAGAGGTACGCGTGGTCCGGATAGGCACTGATGTTATAGAAGTATTAAGGCAGATTTCCGAGGAAGACTTGAGATTAGCACCGGTGTCTTCTGATAAGGCGCGGCTTGGTCCTTTCTTCGGTCGCCTGGAAAATGGAAATTAGATTAATAAGGTGTCGTAAGCATCATGATTAAGAATTGTCGGTCGCATATGATCTTGACAAAATTACGTACGTAAAACTATTAGGTATCAACTTGATCTTATTAATAATTTAATTAAATGATACGTACTATTAATTATACATTTATTTAAAGTAGTATTATATAATTTTATTTTAATGATACACTCACTCAGTGATGGATATTAGGTTTATGACAGATGATAACAAAACATTTCAGTGATTGCTGCATTCGTAACAACGAGGGCAACATTTGGGCGCTTATATGGAATAGCGCATAACTAACTCATTTTAACTTAAGCTGTGTTTGTATCTTTTACACAAAGCGATTTAAGCAGAGATCTGGGCTTGAGTTTCCTTGGAAATACATTTTTACCCCACACACATACATAAACTCATAACCTCTGTACAGCATGGTTACCTAGCCTTTTAGCCTAAATGAAAGATTAAGTTCAACAAATAGCAAGAGTAACAGATGGCTAAAATAGTGACAGATGGCTAGCCCAACTTTCAGTAGTCAGTCGTTGTAAACATTTTTTTCAATGAAACTACATAATTCCATACACCGACTAAATCGAGATTTCTTATCAGAAAAAGTTATACAGCCAATTTTCATCCCATACTAACCTTTCAGTGACATTTCCGGAGAACAGCGTGGCAGTCCTTGCGGTGAGCTGTTTCCTTCTCTCCTCCTTGTACTTCTGTATCCTGGCCGCGCGGCCCTCGTCCGGCTGGCTCATTGCGCCCGTGCGTGTGAACGTCACGAGCACCGTGCAAGGCGGGCACCAAACTCCGGGACCAATCGCATGACCGCTGGGGCGGAATCACTGGCAGTGAAGGTTGGAGGTAATCTGTAATGTAGAGAGGGAATTTCGGTTATTTGTTGTACTTGTATCAATATAATAACATACTGCAGAAAGGTTGAGCTTCGGACGGATCTAACTTGGGTACATTCGCAGGCCTTGGCAGCGCATGGATGCTTCAGAGAACAACTGTACGGGATGACTTGGACAAGAACCCCGCACTAACTATGGGAATGATGATTAAATAATAAAGCAAGGAATGAGATGCTTGATATAGACCGCTCTTATTGACCTACAGACGTACGGAAATTGAAATTACATAAAAATAAACATTGGTTACAGATGACAAAGTTTTTGACTATTTTTCAAAAATTACAGACTTTACAAACACTGCGATACAAGAATAGATGGATCGAATCACCTTTATCGATCTAAGTTCAAATTGTATGGAAACACCGCCACGCCATTCTGCATAATACATTCCTAAAAGGTATTTTTAGAAGGTAATGTTTTGTAAGTCAAATAATAAATTTCCTATGACACTTGAAATTTAATTATACTTTGGAGACGACTCAAATCAAATCAGAGAATTCATCGCAACAAAATTATTTCAGAAATACAATTATTTGTTATACGAGTCCACATCGCTGTCTCACCCGCGCATTTTCTGTATACCAAGTTATAAAGGTAAACTGAGCAAATTAAATGTCAGACTTCTGGACCTCACAAGACCTTCATTAACATCTTTATTGTACACATCACAATTTCCTATCATCATCATCGTCATGGAGAGGCCTATGCCCAGCAGTGGACAAGTATGGGCTGATGATGATGATGATCATCGTTATCAGCCCATACTTGTCTACTGCTGGACATAGGCCTCTCCAATTGCACGCCACTGTGATCTGTTTTCGGCTTCTCGCATTCAGCTCCTGCGAGCCATCTTGCGCATATCATCAGTTCACCTTGCCTAAGGCCGTCCTACACTCCGTTTGCAGTTTTCTGTAGTGTCCCATAACGTATCAGTTCTATCCATTCATTCACTTATCCCATACCATACAAGCTCACGTTGATAACATACAGAAGGATTGTCTAACTAGAATTATGTTCAATTAAACACAGAAGCTATTGTCTTCAAATAGCAATATTATACAAGTAGCAATTGAATGGTCACTATTATGATCACAAGGCATGAAAATTGCTTTCTACATTGTATAATTAAGTACATTATAGCACAATATTACAAAGGCAGAGGAACTAGGAATCTGAAATAGTTAAGTAAAGTGTAGTTGTGATGGTCGCAATGTATGAATAAAAATTAATGTCACTTTTGGATTTCAGTGACGTCAATGGGCAATGGCTTTCAGACTATCACAAATCCCACTAATATGACAAACCAAAAATGTTTTTGAATGGACTTGTTCCCCTTTCACGCGAAAAGTACTCAACGGGTTTTGATGAAGCCCTAGAATAGCTTATACATCGGAATAACACATAGGCTTTAATTTATCGGAATATTATCTCAGGAACGGCATTAAACTTTGGGTTTTAGTAATTAACTGACGCAGAAAATTCAAAATGGCTTATGATTCAGCATGTGCTAGGAATGGCGAATGATGCAGGTTATTACACAATTTCTGGAGCTTTTTTTACATCAGTACTATCAGCGAAAAGTTATTGTCAACGCTGATAATGTTATAAGGCGAAGCCCCCTCCAGTACTGATTATTCTTAAATAATAATAAGCATAGCTTGAGCATAGCATAGTAATTTATCTTTTTTATACAAACACATTTTAACGAGACAAAACATAATTTGAGCAGAAGGAAATTTCACAGCTGACATCATGATTTTCACATTCCAGAATCATTCAAAAAATGCACAAGACTAACAGTTCGAATCAGTGAAGCTAAAACTGTGAGAGCTAAGAAGCGTCTAGCCTAGAACCAATGTACCGGATCGACTAATCTCACTCCACAAACGATAAAATAAAATTCCACAAGACATTGTGAGAGGTCTTTCTAATTCTGGTCTGGGGGGGTAACATGAGTAATGGAACAAAGAATGATAGGTTTCTTTCAATAGATCAGGTCCCGTACCATGCATGAGGCTTTATAGTAACATTGTTTCTAGCTATGTGGCAGTGGCGTGCACTGGGTTTCACGACAAGGTAGGCAGTAATCCCCGAGGATTGACACCTATGCATACATACTTGTCTTTACGAAATATAGTATCTACTCACCCGCAAAACACAGGACCTTTGTTAGCCTATGTCGTGAGTACAACAAGAAAGGATATAGCATTAACTCTATTATTAGGTCGGATAGCCAAAATACTAAGGTAGGCAGTGTCTTTTTGCCTATATGGGTGCAAGCCACAGCTATGTGGCTGAGATAGCGCTATATGAGTGGTATAGCGCTGTCACTGCACACAGCGTAAGAATACGACCGACGACGACAACGATAGGTCGTCCTAAGTCGTATTCGGGATTCGTAAACTTTCATCATACAATAGGCTGGCCAATTATGACGTACCTAGTAAACATCTCAACAGGTCTTATTGTTGTAGATGTACCCAGTAGTACCTACGTAGGGGATAACGTGAAAAAGGGAATTCTGTCATGGTTCACACCTTCTAGTAAACAATAATTTGAAATTATACATACTTGCAAGTACTATGTTGTAATTAACTACATGTTTATATGTAAGTAGAATTTATTAGTCTGTATGTATTATTTATAGCTACATAAAATATGAGCATAAGTCGCTCGCTCACCTTTGCTTTGAAACGAATTAGTCTTTCTATGACACCGACAACCGGTATTATCATTGTTTTCCCAAACTGAGCCGACATTGTATAAAATTGCATAGAAATTACAGCTCAACATAAATTGGTAAACATTTATACCTAGATTCAGAAATACACAGTCTACTCGGCTACCAGACAAGGTAACGACCGAGCTATTGACTTTCAATTGAAATGGGGAGCCACAACAGACCGGATTATACTTAGAACTTGTCGAAAACGTGACCATTTTACATGAACCGGCTCTCTCAAAACTTAACTAAGGACTGAAGGCTCCACTTTAAATATATATTTTGGTTACAAGTGACTGGGAGGTGACAAAGGCAGACCAGTCGGAAAATTACTTTCTTAGTGAATTCCTCTTCGTTTCCGGAACATGAAAGGACAATGTGATAAGGGTTGAGTGAGACACGTCCATACGACCTTCGGAGATCTGTGCGCAAAAGCTGAAGCGAACCGTACAATTCCAATTTTCGTCAGTTAAAGTTTTAGTGGAGTACGAAGAAATTTCGCAACGCTCAACGGGTCCCCATCCCCAAAAACTTGGGCTTCCAATTTATTCTACACGTGGTCCACCCTGACAAAGATAGGTAGGTTCCTTGCTCGAAAGCTTCGAAATTTCGACTTTTCATATATTTTTGTTACTTACAAACACGACAGTAAATCATCACAAGTAAAATTCTATATATTATGGAAGTGAATTTATGCAAGTAATCACATAAAAAAATGTTCGCTACATCCATCGACCTTAATAGCTAATCCAGAATTTCCTAACAATAAACGGTAAACCGTAGTCGTTTCAGTCTAACTATAATGCCTCTAATTACTGTTAATGTTTCGTAAGCGAATCCTATTATCACGGTCGATTGCCGCGAATCAGGGGCACAATAATTCTGCGGAACACTTCTTAGTACATTGTTGAGTGTAAAGAATATCTTTGGTGGTCGTTTTAAGCATCCATTGTTGTATCCGATATATTATGATATTTTACGTAACTTCCTCACGACTACAATTATTAATTGTCGTGTAAATTTGGAATTGAAAGGAATTTGGATTCTAAATGTAGCCTGTTGACGTTTTGTCTTGTAAATGGTGATTGAGGATCTCTGGAAGAAAGTACTACAATTGCCCGTAGGGAATTAGCGGTGCAAAACCCTGCCGTTGTATGCAGACAGGGTTAGCACTTATTGTCAACTCACTTACCTTACTTAAGCGAGGATACTGGATAGCTCATGGCCTAATAATCTTGTATGTTTAACATAAACGACACGTTTGGTTCAACATGCCCTGAGAAATTTAGATAGTCACTCAGCGTCTCGAAGTTTGTTGGCGTTTACCAAAAGGAAGGTTGTTGAAGACAAAATCTTTCTGAAGTATATAGTATGTATCCCTTAGTTCCATTAGTAATGGTTACCGGAGTTTGTGTTTCGTGCACAGTCTGGAGGTGTTCCAGACACTGGTAAAGAGGTACATAATGAACAATTGTGCTCCATCGTAGACCACATCGCTTCTTAATATCAGACAGGATAGTGGTCAAACGCTAGTTTATAAAGGTTTAAAAAAAGTTATTTCTAAGAACGAAAGTACATGTAGTATAGGTACCTAATGAGCCCTGAACACGTTTTCTTTAATACGATTATTGCCAGCACATAAATACAATGCCATGGCTATTTGTGACGTCGTCTTTCAAGTTTCATACGCAATGGATCCATATGCGTGGTTGTAAACATGTGACAACTGTCGCATGTCAACAAAGTTTACAGGAATGATAAACTTATTTCATTACAGAATTACGTCACGAAATCGTATCTACATATAAATCTCACGCAAAATTACTTTAGTTGTAGATCTGATAGTGAGTTTACTTTCATTTAACTGTTTGAAAATATCAAGGTCATTGTAATTTGTTTTCGTACAAGAATTTGTAAACAAGACTTGGTATGGGTATTTAATTAAAAATTCCTTGAGGAAACCGGCGTACTGAGTAGGTACCCGAAACCCTCTAGCATGTAGCTATGGTTGCGGAAGAGAAGAAAGAGATTTGCCAGGATGGTGACAAGTAGATGACCTCGGCCTACCCCCCTGGAAAACGGACGTAACGTATGTTGATTAACAAATTCCTGTCGTCTTCATTGCTTTATGATTAAACGGCCTCATAAATAAATAATTAAAGGTGAAAATGCTTATTGTATGAAGATTTGAACGGTCCTCTTACATACAAGGAAAAGTTGCACAATATTTGTGAGACCATGATCAAGTAACTACGGCCAAACCACATCCAATACTTTCCAAGCTCGATGCAAGGTCGTATGCAGCAAAACGCAGCAATACACCTTCACGCTCCACTAGGGATGTGTGTAATAAATTACACATGCATAAACTGACGTCCACAATCTCTGACGGGGAATTTAGGGACAAAGTGTTACTATAAAAAAAAATACACTTTACGCCTTTTATCCCAAAGCGGGGTAGGCAGAGGCACTTGCTTAATAAGCAAATGCTCACGGTTCACCAAGCGTATTTAATCCAACGTGACAGGGGGTGAGCCCATCTCCGTTAGAGGGTTCACACAACTTGTGGTGTGCGGTTTTCCTCACGATGTTATCCTTCACCGTACGAGCGTTGCGTTGCGTGCATAGGCTCTGAAAAAGAGTCCCATTGGACTCGAACCCGCGACCTCCCGGTTACAAGTCAAGTATCAGACCAACTGGACTACAGTGTTACTATACTAATGTAAAATTAAGTAGTTATAACTAGGAAAGAGTAATTAGAAGAAGTACTTTAGGTATTGGTGATCAAGAGTCTTGTGTCTTACGACTAGGGTTTTCACAGTTGCCCTCTAGCAAATACAGACATATCAGGTACTGCTATTAGTTGAAACAAGCCAAGTCGCATGACGTGTGACTCTACCTTATTTGATGTTTAGTGACAGATGAAGTGTCATCAATACTAATCACTTTCTTGACCGCCACTATATATATTCCTACAAGTATTCAAGCTCGAATCCACAACCTGAAATCACAATCAGAAACCACAACCCTTCAGAACATGTAATAACAATACAATGAACAGTAATATGGCCGAGGTTTAGGGGTGTACATCCTGTACAGAAAACTTTACGCTAATGCAAGTTAGTTTGAAGGTTAACAATCCCAAGCTTGTATGTACGTAATCATGACTTCTAAATAATCCGCAGAGGATTTGTGGGGACAGCTAACCGCATCAAGATTTGTATTTGTCCTCGAAGTAACAGCTTTGGACAAGCGCACTATTTCACTGTAGTTTTCGAAGCTGACTGCAAAGTTAGACAGTTTTGGTTGAGTTTGAATAGGACCAAATGTATAAGCCGTTCTTAAAGCTGTGCAACTGCAATAGCTCAGCGATTCGCTGTGTACCTTCTCTACACAATGCATCGGACTTCTTGTGAAGGTAAACTTCGTGAGGGAACCCGCATACAAAACAGATTTCCCATAAATATAATATACCAAATTTGGTTAAGCTTCGAATAGTTTTGCAATTGAAAAATTATTTTTTTAATGCAATTGAATACTTCGGGTAGTGTAGTATAGTGAATACAATTGGGGTAATTTGGATGGTGGGGTATTCAAGATCTCGATATTTCTTCATGATGGTAAACAAATCTAAATACCACGATGATTATATTGTCTAGATTACATTTGAGTTAAAGAAATCTTAATCAACCTTGTGTTGGATGATATTACGCCAAATCGCCATAGACGTATGGTGAAATTACGTACGCGTGCGCAGCTAAAACAAAATAAAAAACAAACAAAAGAAACCTTAATGAACTCCAATTCAATTTACCGTTTGTACAACACAAATGTTTTACACGTACCTATTTTACACGAACACTTACGGATACTACGCTAGACGACCGCTATGGTAAAGTATTATGCAACCCAATTACTTGGAACACAGAACAATCAGCATCACATCCACACGCCAATACCATATGATCTGCATCACAGGTAACATTGTGCTGGCTATTCGATCATTTTGCAAAAAAAAAAAAAAAACAAAAAACAAAAATTAAAAAAGAATACCTTTGATTCGCAGCAGCGTATCGTACGTAATTAGTGAAGTATCGGAAATCTAGCACCGGCATATATTGATACGGCATTGAGAACAAATCGCAGGAATTATGGTTCTATTAACACAGGTTTTGTTCCAGATCGTTTAGACCGAGGCCGATGTTCAACGGTGTGCGGCACCACTAACACCCATGACTATTCTACCGTTGAGGAGAAGTGAGCATGAAGGTGATAACGATGACTTTCGGGTTATTGGCATTGGTTGGCTCGTTGGTGATTTATGTAGCTTGAATAAGATAATGATAATTGACGTGATTTACGCGTTTGAAGAAATTTCGGAAAGGACAATCCAGTTTCTTATACTGTAATGAATCTGACATTGATTACATTATTATTGGCTCCCCCCCCCCTTCCTCCCCCCAAATGATCATGGAAATCATTGGACGAAGGCCTCCTCGTCCAGTAAATGTCATTTGGCTACTGATGAATGAGTCTGACTGCAGAATCAAAATACTTGAGTAGTCTGTCGTTGGCTAATCACCTCCCATCGGTCCATGCACAGCACCGATCAAGTGTTTTCTTTAGTTACGAGTATTGTCAAATTGATCTAGTTTAAAAACACATGGTTAAGGATGTAAAATTTCTGAAATTTCATCAAAGTAGAACTATTTTAGGTGAGTTTCATAGTAACCGAATCTCTTGGATCCGATTTTGACGAACTTCAAACAATTACATATTTTTTTTTATTACTGTTCTCCAAAGTTACCGAAATAGTAGTACTTAATTCTCTTCCGTGTAATGCTAGTAAAATATACAACGTAATAATAATAACTTTACCGGTTAGCTCGATTGACAACTTCATAAAACAAAAATAGCCAAAATTAAACTGCGCTGTCAACTTAAGTCTGATAAATCACTAACTTGGTATAAAAAAGCACAACAAACAGGCAAATTTACACTCCAAGAGACAAACAATGCCAAATGAGTCATACACATCTAGTCTTCAGTAAAATAATTCTCTAAAACTACAATTTCCGCACATGGATACAACGATGTGTACAAGTCACGCGTAGAGAATCCGACTTTAATGGAATCGCGGCTCTCGGAAACCTGTACGGCCGTGGAGATCAAGATTCTGTTCATATTCCGGTAATGGACGGCGATGTAACTGTATATACAACGTCACACAACAAATCTCGCTCGAATCAAACTCGCAATCTCAGCGAACAGGCGATGAAAATACTAACGTTGCCGAGCTCGTTGATATAATGAATCTGTTACGTAAACTATCGATTTGCAACGTACAAGAGTAAATTGATCGATCAAACACATACAAGTTTTGGTGTTACTTGAAAATCCCGTATAACGATTTTTGTGGTCCTATTCTTAGGAAACAGCGAGACAATTTCATCATAATCATCATCATCAGCCCATACTTGTCCACTGTTGTACATAGGCCTCTCCAATTGCACGCCACTGTGACCTGTTTTCGGCTTCTCGCGTCCAGCTTCTGCCAGCCATCTTGCCTGAAAACGTTCTACACTCCGTTTGCCGAGACGCGGTCCACTTCTTGATGATCTCTTGGACAGAATTTAGTTGTTGTTTTTCTTATTTGTTAGAAATTAGAATAGTAAATAATGGAACAACTTTTTTCGGTTCAGCTAGTGACTATAGATCCAAATGCATACAGAGATAGACGCATCACCCAGAATTAAACAAGAAATGCCCTAGTTCATCAACGATCATTACGCGAAGGCGGGAAGAGACCACTTATTTGATTTGAATCATGTTTTAAGTATAACATTTACTTCAAGTTAAGATACTCAAACTTAAGACACTGATAAAGATAGGTGCTTCGAAACCAAACTCCCATCCACCACTGACTCAAAACCGGCAGCTAGTTAAGGCTTTAAATGGTAAATGACTCTCTTAACTAAAGAAAGAGACTACTAGAAAAAAAAACTACTTTTATTCCTGCCGTAGTCTTGTGATGTAGAAAAGAACGTTGAACTTTATCTCCTTGAAAATTAATGAAGCTTAATCTACTCTCCGGTTGTTACGAGGCCAGACCACATGAAAACCTTCACAGGGTAGTAAAACTTAAAGAAGATAAAAACTTGAATTAAAATCGTAAAGTAAATGAAGGAGGGGAGTAAGTACCTATAGCAGAAATGCAACAGAAAGCTTAGACGTAGCGTGTCACTTCGTTTGCCATCATTTTGCCATAAAACATTGGAGTGGAATGGAAAAGGCCTCAATCACAATTAGAATAAAAGCTTATATTAAGCTTGATGTAAGTTTTCATATAAACATGCAGCTGTTCTGCAGCACTTTAAGTTGTAAACAATATGTACACAGACCTCGTGGCAATATTCCGCGTGGTGGTTCAGAGTTTCTTTAGATACATAATGAATGACCAATGTCGCAATATCTGCAAAACACTTCCTTGTTGTAACTTGGCCTAAGTGAAAAATGATACTTGATAGTTGACCTAGATAGATAGTTGTCCACAGGGACACATTTATTGACTAGATTCACAGACACTGCTATATACACAAGTTCTCCAGAACAGATTGTTAGTGACAGCTGAACAGTTAAAAAGTAGAAGAGGTATTTTGTTGGCAGAGCTTAATATCTTGAGCTGTACAAGAACGGTACTGTGTCAATTAAAGCGATAAGAGTACTACTTTATTACCATACACAACACACCATTTGCCGTCGTAATAACTCAAATAATAAAAAGATAGACACACGCCTACATAAACAAACGTGAAAAACACGAACACCCTTCATGCTACACCTTTTGCGCGCAGAGTAATTCTGCCATCACCCGATCTGATCTTCATGGGAATATATGCTTAGACTTATGGTTTTTAGTATAATTTGTAATATAATAGACAGCGGCACTTAAGGATCATTATTCTTCGCTTACTACAGTTTACTCGATTGGACTTACTACATATTGTGTACAGGCATCAGTACCAAGTCTGCTACTGCACTGCAATAGTAGTATGATCGCTAGCTATAAAATGGCTTTCGAACATTGACATTCATTACGTTTCTAGTTTTGTTTACTTAACTCCACATTGTACGCTAACATAAACAGCAATGAATATCGACTACAATACTATCCTAACTCACGTACCAGGCACTTAGGGGTGAGATCACTTTACCGTCTTCAACTAGTTGAACTACTGCAGTGAAAATCTTCCATCAATTTATTATAATATATTGTTCACGTTTCATAAACGTTTTTTGTAATCCGATTCAAACCAGAGTGTGTATGAAATATGAAGCCTTTATGTCGTGACAAATGGTATAAGCTGAGTGGACACGTGTTGACTGTAGATTGAGTTACAAGATCAATTACCAAGTCGGTACATGAGTGAACATTTTACTTGCAACATTTTAATAATAAATAGCTGACCCGGCAAACATTGCTTCGCCGATATACATTATTAACAGCGTTTCCCTGCTATTATATGCAGTATTATACACATAAACTTTCCTCTGGAATCACTCCATCTGTTAAAATCCGTTGCGTAGTTTTAGGGTATTACTACACCTATGTCCAACAGTGGATAAGTACGGGCTAATGATAATGATGATGACTACACCAATCGATCGATCCTTAGTCGCCGGTCGACTGGGAATCGAACGATCTACGATCGGTCGATTAATCGATCGATTGCTTTGGTAGAAGCTAGACTTGGAGTCACCGTGCACTTACGATTTTTAATCGAACGATAGTTTGGACTAGTTCGGATTTTTTATCGAAAAGTGCGCGCACTGCTATATAGCTCCATACTGATTCCCAGAACGATCAAACTATCGTTCGATTAAAAACTTATACATTCCACCACATATCCATGCTGTCGATCGATTGGTGTAGTAACGCCCTTAAGGATCAAAGCCGTGTGGTGACGGCGAATAGAATACATGCGTCACCACCCCGGCCCAACTTATCAATTGAAACTGCGTTAGAAAGACTGCGATGTTAATCCTGTTGTTTGTTAAGTTTTAAAGTAATTTTTAGCATTGGCACTAAATGCAAATTATTGACAATTTAAAATTGATGAACCTACACTCGGGAGAAATGAAATCGACTCATTTTATTACTGTTTGAAGGAAGATGTAGTGACCAAGATTGAAAAGGGCATGCTTCGGTGGTTTGGGCATATGGAGAGAATGGTTGAAAGTCGATTGACGAAAGAGATTTATATGGGTGATGTAATGGGCCGGGTGAGTAGCGGTCGCCCCAGAAGGACATATAAAGACCAGATTGGTGATGTCCTGACCGAAGGTGGCGTGAAAAGTACTCGAAACCGGAGGTCGTGTATGAAAAGATGTATGAATGTAGATGAAGCGAAAGGGGTATGTCAAGACCGTGACAAATGGAGATCTGTAGTCTCTGCCTACCCCTCTGGGAGACAGGCGTGAAGTGTATGTATGTTAGTAAAACAACGTTCGTTCACAGAAAATATTCTATATTGTTATAAGAAAACCTGTTTGCCTAGCAACTACCTTACTTACCTTTACACGTAATTAGTAGAACATCAAAGTATTATAAAATGAATACAAACAAAATTGATTTAAAAATTCTAATTACAAATATTGGCACAATCGTCAACAGTCAATGAGTAGAAACTGAGGCTTTCGGCTTATTAGGGCGACTTCTGTACTAAACGGTTTTTTAAATAATACAAACCTAGTAATAATACATAATACATATTCGCCTTTGTACCCCGCGTATTGGAAGAAACGTTTTGAACCTTCCCTGGACTTCCACGTGTAATTCAAGACCAAAATCAGCCATATCGGTCCATCCGTTCTCGAGTTTTAGCGAGACTAACGAACATCAAATCATTTATATCTATATTAATATTATAAAGCTCAAGAGTTTGTTTGTGTAAACGCGCTAATCTCAGGAACTACTGGTTCGAATTGAATTTTTTTTTTTTTGTTGAATAGATCAT